>VYZT01028741.1:56587-88582 GCA_013400735.1 Pomatostomus ruficeps | reverse complement strand
CTACTAAAACCACAACACCCTGAAAACATCTTCCATCTCTGCCCTGCTGAAGGAAAAGTGAATTGAGATGAAATAAAATTTCCTTAGGAGCCTCAGATCCATTTGTTAAATCTGCTGACCTATTTACTTAGAAAAATCTCATCATAAGGCTATATATTTCTTGTTTTTTTGAGGCGGGGATTTTGGTGGAGGCTTTTTTAAAAACAGAACTAAAACCAACTATCTATACATATCTGGAACGCATCAGCTCTACTGCCAGTGGTGTACACACCGTCTATTAATGACAAAATGAACAAATTAATGTGAAAAAGCTGGATGGGGAAGGACTATAAATTCCTAATCCAAGCATAGAGCTCTGCCAGGATGATTACAGAAACAGTAGGGATGGCACAGTTCCCTGTTCACTCCCTGGCACTGCTGCTGGGGGCAAGAATAGTCCTTTTCATTAGGACTCTTCTCTACTTCACCCCTTCTCATAAGAGAAAAGAAACAACAGTCACAAAAAAAAGTTTATGAAAAATCAGAAAATACAAAGAACCAGGAGCTCAGCATCCTTTTGGAGACAGAACAAGGCAAGCTTTACACTGGCATTTCTTTTTCAGAAGCAAACTCCCATTACTTCAGGGAAAAGCAATTGGCAGCTTGGTCTGGCCCATAACACTGAAGAAACAAGCAGACAAATGGTGTTGAAGATGGGAATTCCCTGGTGCCCTGGCTAGCCCCACTCCTACCTTGCTTTCTCCTGTATCTTGTTTTGTGGAAAGGAGGTGGCAGTCGTTCAAGGACCTTAAAGATCCGCTTCATTTCAGGTGCCAACTGTGAGATCACCTGCTCCCTGCTCACCCATTTGTGAAGTCCCAAGTGGAGGGGGAGTTGTCTTTGCAGGAGAGTATTTTCTACTGATTCTTCCAACCAGTGCTCTGATCTACAGCAGCTATGGCTTTGCCAACATCTTGTTAATTTAGTTACCACAGTCGGAAAATATCTCAAAAGATAGCTCACTCAAATTGCAATAGCTCCCGGCATGAGGGCTGCCAGCAGGGAGCTGCCTTACGACTGGACTTGAAAGAGCTCAAAGGTAAAGGCAGGTTTAGTAGTAACAAACAGGGAGGAACAAGCACCACACTCTGCCTCCTGTTTCCTGAAACATAGTATTTTCACAAAGAAAAAAAAGAAAAAAGAAACAAAGGGCAGGGTGGTACACCAAAACTCAGAGAGGTAGGATGATGCAAGGAGGAGGAAGTGGGAGAGTATTGCTGCTCTTTTCTGGTAACAAAAGGAAGAGATCATTGAATCAGCCAGAGCTGTGTGAGGCATGGGAGAAAAGTGACACCAGGAGTGGCAGGATCACAGAACCTGGTCCTGTAGGAAGCAGCATTCCACATCCTGTGCTGTGCTTGTCCCCCTGGCTCAGAACAGAGTGAGAGATGACCTGGCACTGTCCCAGTTGTTAGGGACACACTGACATATCTGGCTCTGACACATCAGGATTGGGTGGTTTCTGAAGGATTCAGGTTGATCTTCAGCCTTTATCAATAGACATCTGTCCTCAACACAGGCCAGAGGGATGTGGGAATGTGCAGGCATTCCTACCAGCCTAATGGACCAGTAGGAGACCCCATACTCCTGAGTACCCTTGGTCATATAAACCTATGCCTCCTCTGCCTCATAGGTGATCTATTCCAAAATGAGCACATTTTACAACAAGCACTCCCTGGTGTAAAGAGGTCGTGTGTGGAAGGCTTGGGTTTGTGTTTGTGTGGAGGTAGAGCAGAGACTGAGTGCTGAGAAAGAAAGGGAGGGCAGGCAAAGTGCAGCCACTTAGGTGTGCTTAATACCTTGCATGGACTAAGAAACTTGGAATTCTCATGTTATTTTCTGTCAGAGCTGTGTTGCCAGCATCTCAGACCGTCTTACAGACGCAGAGTGGTGACAATCACTTCGGACACAGAAGGGAGAGAACTGCTCCTGAACGTCTCGGGGATGCCTTCTTTCCTTATCTGCAGGCCAGAGTCTGTGCCCCCCTCACCTAACTTCCCACAGGGGAACATGGTGGTGCTAAAAGCTCTGCGTGCGTTTCCAGAGTACCGAGCCTGGCGCCCCAGCCCGTGCAGCAGTGCACCCCCCCCCCCTCGCTGTGCGGAACGCGGAGCCATTCCCCGCACGTCCCTGTGTGTGTGACTGACGGCACGGCACGGCACGGCACGGCACGGCACGGCACGGCACGGCACGGCACGGCACGGCACGGCACACACAGAGCGGCCGCCCTGCCGCACCTTCAATCGCCGCGCCGCTCTCGGCAGCCCCTCCGAGCGCAGCACCCCGGGCACTGCCTTCCGACATCGTGACACAGCGCCTGCCCCGTCTCCACGGAGGAGGAGAGAAAGGAGCAATTTCAGGCTCTGCAGAGAGTGGCTGACTAGTGCACATATTGGTAATAGCACCGTGCCGGGGTCTCGGTGTGATCTCCCTGTTGCTCATTTGCTGGCAAGTGTGAAGTGCAAATCCCTCCGGGCTTCTGTCTCCGCTCAATATTCACAGGAGCATGAAGGCTCCTGCGCGGAGAGGAGAGTGAGAACCGGCAGACAGCAGGGAGCTTTGTTTCCTCCTTTGTCTGGAGTTTACGGGTTAAAAAATCTGCTTATTCGCGAGGCTTTGCAGGGAATGTCAGCTCACCGCACCCGCCCTGAACCCTGTCTCTGCCTCATCTTGGGGCTGGCGTGGGGCACGACACCAGCAGGTTCCAATCTGAGTGCAGAGACCATTGCACGAACGCTGTGGCTCCACCGAATCAGGCGATGGCGGGGCAGGAATCTCGGGGTGTAGGAGGGAGGTGCCCGAGCGCGTGTGGCTCGGAGGGCTCAGAGCAGTTTCCCCCGCCTAGGACTCGCCGGGCGATGGTTCCCACCCTGCCCCTTTCCTGTGGTGTGATGGTTCCAGTCCAAACCCAGTCAGCGCGCTGGAAATGGCAACTGAGACACTTGTTGCCATGGTGATCCCTAATAGTTCTGACTCAGATGTAGCGTTGCTACGGCAACCGCATCCGCAGCCCTTGGGAGGCAATGCCGGCACATTTTTTCTGTCGTGGCGGAAAAGGGCTCCGAATCCCCATTTTGCTCGCTCCTTGCTGCAGTGCAGTGACGACGCTTTGAGGCTGTTTTATTATTCTCCTAATTGAACGGCGATCCTGATCCTTCACCAAAGGATCTGCTGCTATTCTGCAGGGTAAAAGTGCTCTGCACCGCCTCAGCACGGGCACAGTGACTGCACCATAAGGCGACCCGAGCTTCTGCCCTTCCATGGCTCATCAGAAAATATTTTTTAAAAATTGAAATTTAATTTTTAAAAGGAGTAGTAACCTTTCTTCGTAGGTAGGNGTGGGGGGTGGTGGTTCTGAGATGAAGAACGTCTGTGGCTGTGAAAGGCAAGACAAAGGCAGAGCGCATGTGAGGGAGTGGGTGTGCCCGTGAGGAAAGGAGCGGATCTGTGTGCAGGGAGTGTGTCCGTGGGCATGGCTACGAATGTGAATGGGAGAGGAGCTGCCGGCAGAGGAGCCGCGAAGCGGAGCGTGGGTGTGCCCGCTCTGGGATCAGAGAGGGGACGCTCGGCTGCCCGAGCTTTTGTTTGCGAGAGCGCGCCTGCACAGTCACGGGCGGAACAGGTTCACACCATGCAGAGCTGCGTGAAGACACTTGCTGACATTCAGTCCGCTCCCCTGGCAGCTGTGCAAAGTCAGCCACTGACACACGTAATGCCTCAGAGGCACTGGGGTCCCAGAAGGGTGGATAGATGTAGGGAAGAGGGAGTGGTTATTAAATTTGCTGTTGCAAATCTAGGAGAAAAGGCTTCTGCAGCACTAAATAATCCAGCCAGAGTAATTTCGTGGTATCCTCCTCTGGCACAGGCAGGTGGGAATGAAGAGGCATGTGAATTCTACGTGTGAGTCCCCTTGGACCTACAGAGTCAAGCCCCATACAGAGAGACCTGGGCATGGATCCCAAGGGAATTGCTCAGTGCTTTTCCTGAGTCAAATGTCTCACTGCTCAGTCAGGCAGGAGGAGTCACTGGAGAGATGCTTAAAGCTCCCAGGGGTTTCATAAACTTTCCCTGTGGTTTTTCCAACCTGTCAGAGAATCCCACCAGGCTCTCTCCTGCCTGACATTCTGGTTCTTCTAGACACCATTTTGCACTGGTATGACATGGTTGTGTGTCCTGGAGCAGACCTTCAGAGAAAATGGGATGACTGAAGGAAGGAAAAAATTACAAACTTACCATGAAGATGGGAGATAATTTTACTGCAAGTAATAGTGGATCTGGAAAGGATTTAAAAGTGGCAGATGCAAAGGATAAAGGATGTTGCTAAAGAAATCAGTCACATTCTGCAAGGGGAGAGTGTCCAGGGTGACTCTTGCATGTCTGGCTTAGATGAGGTGAGAACAGAAGCCTTATTAGCAAGGGTAAATTAGTAACACAAGTCACAGAGATTTTGGCATGGAGCCTGATGAATATAAACCAACTTCAAAGAGGTGGTGGGGGACAAAGACATGAGAATGAAAACTTTGGAGAGGTCCAGGATGGAGGAAGATATCTCACAGTCCCTGAAGTGTACTCATGAAGGTCCCCTACAGGTTAAGTTAAAAGGGAAAAAAGAACTGAATTAAGGTGTGAGCTGTGAGGGCTCCAGCAGAGAGAGGCTCTCAGGAAGTGGAAGAAACCTGTGATATCTGCAAGGTTTCAGGAAAAGTAGTCTAGGGACTTAGTAAATAGCCAGGACAGGGTTTCTGCATGAGCAGTTTGTGAGGCTGGAAGGTGCTAAAAGCCAGATGGAGGGGCTCCAGGAACAAACCTCAGGCTCTTCAGAGGTTAATGTGGCCTGTCCAAGGAGTTTAGAGAGACGGGGAGTTGTGAAGAGACTTAACTAAAGAGATTTAGTCAAAGGGAACTTTTAAACAAGTTCAATGACTTGCTTGGCATGTAGAGAGAAACTCATCCCTGGATTAAGTCTAATGAAATCGGTATCTTTGGCTTTAGCTGTGTCTTGTTAATTCCTCATGGTGGAGGCAGAATGAGGGGAAGTGGCCCTTCTGCCTGCCTCCCTAGAAGAAAGTGCCCATCACTGGAGTGGTGCTTGTCAGAGGCCACAGCTGTGCCTGCGCTGGGCCTGTGCTGTCACACGTGAACCCTTGTCACAGGTGATGGGCAGAGCAGTACCTGTGCCCTGTCACGGCACATGTACCTGGTTCAGAGGTGGGACCATCTGTGGCAGCTTGCCTTCATCTTGCAGCCATCCCCAAGGAACAAACTGGGTCTGGATTTGGGTTCTTTCACCTCACTGGGAAATCACAAATCCCTCCTTCCCAGGGCAGCTGGTGCTCATTCCAGTGACCATGTCTGGGTAGCACATTTTGACTATGACACCTGCTGGCATCAAAGTGAGAGGAGGACCACACCAGGGGCAGCAAAGGCTGTTGGAAGAATCTCTTGGATCTAAGACTAAATGAAGCATAGGACTAAATATTGTAATGTTTTCACCTGTATTTTTGGCATGATCAATTACAGAGTTTGCTGGATGTGATTTCTTGCCTGGAACCTGTAATAAAACATAAAAATAGGGCTGAATTACTCCTTAGAGTTTTGTTTATTTGGTTGGTTGGCTCTTTTTTTTACAGGAAACATGGGAAACTGGAGAGGACAATCCAAGTTATTTGTTGTTTATTTATCCAGACAGGATCTAATCTGCTATCCTTTGCTCTCTTTTCTCACACTTAAAGAAAGTGATGAAACCTCTCTAAGGACATCGGTGGCAGTAAATATTTGCCTTCCTTGTATGTCTTTGGGACAGCTCAGTCACTCTCACTGAGCGGCAATTTTAAGAAACAAGAATTAGTGTAAAGCATGGAAAAACAAGATAATTATTGTTGAGCCATTAGTCTCAGGATCCAGCAATTACCAGGCGCATCAAGATTGCTTCAAAGAGAAAATCATGCCTATGCAGGGAGACGGTTTAGGGGCTGGTTGGGAAAGAAAGAAGAATAGGCTAAAATACTGCAGCTGTCTTCTTTGTTGTTTCTTGCTCCTAAAAGAAATAAGTTGTTGTTCAGATGTGCAGGTTCAACCTGACCTGAGCTGCACACCTTCTAGTGGGATTTGAAATCACCAGCTAGGAAAAATGGCTAATGATGGCTGAGGCATGGGACTGGGGAGACACATGTGCTGGGGCAGCAGAAGGAAAGAGGGGGTTGTAAGGCAAGGAGGAATGCAGTGAGGGCTGCAAAGAAGAAGAGATTATGGTCTGGTGGTTTGAATGCTAAATAGGGTTTTGGGATGATGTCTACTTGCTCTTGTTGATGAAGATTTTGTTTAACAGAACCCCTTTCTACACAACAAATATCCCCTAGAGCAAATGACAAAAAAAGAAGCACAAGCAGGCAGTCGGAACACTTGATGCCTGTCATCCCACATACATTTGGAATCACACTGTAGTGAGGGTCAAAGCACAAGAGCCATGAAAATTTTGTTATTTTTTCTTCCTGTGTTTCTTAAGCAGTGATATCCATGAGATGTGTGCTTACCTTGATTTAATGTCTCATCAGAAGCATGACTTCCCCAGCAGCCCTGCTGCAGTGCTACTAAATGAAGCATGCCCTGTTTTCTCAGCTGGGACTTAAACCTCTGCCCTTAGAGACCTGAGGGGTGGGGAAGAAAGATGGGGACAGAGTGATAGATATTGACCCACCTATCATGTCCGCTAAATTAAATAACCAGGCTTTATTTTTTAACCTATTTAAAACAGTTACTATTCTCTGCACAATTGATGTTTGTGGAGGTTACTGAGGTGGCAGCACCACAGTGTGAGCCTCCCTTGCTCTGTACCTTCCCCCGATTCACATTCTATGGGTGACCTTCAAGTGTAAGGACAGACACTGTCTTAAGGAAATAGAAGAGAGAGGGAGAGAGCGGGGGAGAGAGAGAACATTTTCTCTGCCAGTTAATTGAATTCAGATCTTCCCTTCAAGTTACACTGGAAAAGCCTTTATTGTCCTTTCACAGTGAGGAAACATTTGCTCATGGGGGAGAAAACGGATGAAATCCTCCAAAGTCCCTTTGCTAAAGATGTCAAATTAAATTTGGCTTGCATCTGCTCTTAAACCAGAACTGACCATGGTCTATGGGAGAACACCACTGATTTTAGTGCTGATTTACAGTAGGCAGCAATATAGCTCAGTGACTTATCCAGCTTGATGACCAATTTTTCAGTGTATCCTACATTTTTCTTTTTCCTCTTCTCCTCAGCATATCTGCCCCATACTGAGTCCCTAAGAAATCCCACTCATTAAAAAAACCCCTCATTTGACGGCCTGTTGTGACAACCCTTTGAACTTCTATGCTGGGAGAGCACAATGCACAGGACACAGAATTACAGGCAGTTAAATTGCCTCATTAGGAGAATATTAGGTCCTATTGGGTCTTTTCCTATCAAGCACTTTTGAATACTTTATCCAAGCCAGTTTTATGTCACAGGATCCCTGCCATTTCCCCTGAGATTTTGCTTTACTCTCTTCTCTTTGTGTCTGAGTCTTCACGAGGACTGAATGTGAGCTGTGACATGGAGAGGGTGCAGCATCACAGCCATTCACAGCATGCCCAAGAAGAGTGTCTGGGGATGTTGTCCTGAGTTTTGCAGTTTCTGTAATACTTTCTCACACATTCTTCTGTAAACATGGCCATGGTTTCTTAACAACTATCTATGTTTTCCTAACTGTCTGTGTGTTTATCATTCCAGTATACTGGGTGGAGAAATATGATAGATTGATGCTTTGACCAATGGAATTGAGAGGTGGTCATTTCTACCTCCAATCCACGGTGATTTGTAAAAACATATAAATAAAGGCAGAGGGTTCTGCCCTCTCTCTTTTTTTGCCCTCTCCGTTTGCTGTCTCTGTGTGGTCTTTTATTTGGCTCTCCTTTGGGCTCCTCGGCCTAGCCGGCCTGACCCAGTGCTACATGGGGAGGACACTCTCCCTTCTCCACCAGAACATTTAGTACCTGCACATCACAGAAAACACCTTCACCTTTTCAGCTAAAGCTGTCTTATTTCTTTTTAAATACCACAAAGGTGTGTGAACCCTCCCCTACTCCACTAAGGCCTTGAGTTTGGTTTAGCAGTGCACCTCCAGCTAGGAACTATAGGATCTCCATAATTCCACTTCTTTGTCCTTTGCTGCAGGGATTTACCCCACTGAAAACTTTCAGGCTGTAAATTTTCTTACCTGACGACTGCACATTTATATTTCACAAAGTCCCAGCCATGTGAACTTTCAAGGCTCAGCATGCTAACACTTTACTCATATCCTGACATCTCTCATTTCCTAATAATTGTTGCAGTTCAGAATTTCTCCTGTAATTTGAAGAGCCTTTTTCATTATATTTCTTTGTCTGACTCTGGCCTCTTCCTTAGTCCTTACAGCTTTCTGCAGCTGGCAGTGCCATACAAACACCTGCTGCTTCATCCACTGCTCTGTCCTGTGCTGTGTCCTGTGTGATGCTTTGCCTTTCAATGTTCCTGTAACCTGTAGAAGAGCAGCTTACCCCAGACCAGCAATCTCTGTGTGCTTGTGTGCTTCTGGCCGCTTACTAATTAGGAAGACCTTAATTTACAACCTCCCATGTTCCCTGCAGTGTGCCCTGCAGTACTGTTTATCATCTCTCTGCCACAGCCAGGATCTATGCTGGCTTGCCCTAACTGAGGGAGCTGCCTGCTGTGCTGGTTGGAAAGGTGCCTCAGCTGCTGGTGCCGGGCTGGGAGATGGGGGATGTTTTACACATGAGGTTACACAGGGTTTTCTTTTCCCCCTCTTTCTTACAGCACATTGAAATGTTACTTCCTGGATTCGTCTCTGCTGCTTCCCTCCATCCAAAGGCCATGGTTGATGCCTGGTCAGCTTGAAAAATGATGCATTTGTGCTATATGCTGAAACACATGAAGTAACTGATGGCCAGGATAAGAGTCAGATGCTCAGCAAAGGTAAATTGCCATGGCTTCACTGAAGTCAGTAAAGCTAATCCATTTTCTTCCAGCTGAGATTCGGGGAGCATAGATTAACTATACTGTCTGGAATCAGCCTTGATTGCAAACCCAGGCATAATGAAAGATGTGGCTTCACTGCCCGCCTTGTCCTGCAACATCTCAAGCTTCTCCTCTGCCCAGTGAGGCTCAGTGGCTTCTGTCCCCTGCCTTCCTGCAGTTGTAGGAGAACAACTCATTCATAATGGGGATGAGCGATGCAAGGGGAAGGAGCTTGCTGTTGTTGTGCCGAGATGCACGGCAAGGCAGCCTGGGTCCACAGAGACTCTCTGATTGATGTGACAGGGAGGGAGTGACAAGCCTGCTGATGTGCTAACAGCATTTTTCTCCAGCAGTTCTTGCCAAAAAAATAAAACACCTGTGACAGAAACTAAACCAGCTCACTTGCCCAGGGCATAGATGTACAGGACCTGAGAGCCGCCACCTGATGTGAGTTATGAAGCCCAGCCTTTCTCCAGGAAGATGAGTGTGATAACACTTGACAGGTCAGGCTCAGGGTGCTCTGTGCTCTGGTTTAATACAGCCGGGCCTGGCCTGTCCCTGAAGGGCTGCCACCCCGACTGCCACCCGTGACTTCTAATTCAGTCTTTACTGCAGGTCAGGAGATGAGGAGTATGCACGTGAGCCTGCATATAATAAATATAACACAAAGGAGCAGGGACTGGGGTTTCCCTCAGGAAATACTAATTTTCCTTGTCACTCATCAAAAAAGCACTTTACATGGACTGGGGGGGCGGGTCACACTGAATTTTGGTAGAAAGCTGCAGAAGCTGAAAGGAGGCTAGACTATTTTCTCAGCTGTAAGAAGAATGTAAATGTGCAATACCTAATTGCTTGTGATGTTCGTCACCCTGTTCCAGCACCAGTCAACACCATCAGGGCTCTTGGTGTGAGGGAAAAATGTGTCATCTTTTTACACCTGCCTGCTGGACCATACACTTTTCTGTCATCCCCTTTCCTGGATTTCTGTAAGTTTTCCTTATCATTCCCATGGTTAAACTTCTTTTCCTGAGTGGTGAAACAGCAAAACCGCTTCCCCCATATCTTTGATAGAGTCTTATCTTCTGCCATCTTTTTTCCCCTGTTTCCTGCTTTTGATGGTACAGGTCTCTGGGCAGCTGGGTTATGAAGCACATCGAAAAATGGGGCTTTAAACGCACAGCTTATCTTTTGGCAAGTTATTTTTAAGCCAAGGCTCTGCTTCCTTACACTGGTTCACAGGGTGATGGTGCAAGTGCAAGAGCCAGCTGTGACAAAGCAAGAATACTTAGTGTTCTTATTGCTGCCGAGAACTTTGTCACATGAGGGCCAAGTGACAAAAATGTTTATTTTTCTCCTCCTCTGCGTGTCAGTGCAAAGTGGGACAGCCTCAGCCACAAAGACCAGCAGTAGCCTAGCTCAGAGTAGCTCAGTCTGGTGACTAAGCCCTTCACTTTGGGAGTGGAAGCAATGTGAGTTCAAACTGGAGGCTGATGCTGTGTCAGTGCCAAGTAGATGCTGTTGGGGAAGGAGGGTGGCGGGCTGCTCCTGCCATAGCACTTCAGTGCATCCAGGCTTTCCTTACTGTCCTGTTTAGGAGAAGAGCTTACAAGTAAAAACTGGAAGTGTACCACTCGTCTCCCTACTGGCACAGCCTCTTTCTCCTTAGTCTCATTTCATGTGAAATTATTTAGCAAATTCAGCTTGAATTTGCTGATCATTTTGGCGTCCCAGAAAACGCCATTCACAGGAAATAAATGATTCAGGAAAAAGAGAGAAAAAAATTTACCTGCCGTCTCGCTGTCACATTTGCTCTACTCAGCTACTGATGTATCAGTAGCAAATTCTTCTTGTCAGTGACAAGGTTAGACATAACACAAAAGCTGCCATCTGCCTTGGGAGGTTTTCTGTCTCATGAGGTAATTTTCTTTGGGTTTTCCCTAATTCCACCAAAGTCAGAAGAGGGATCCTCACTCACGTCTTGTGGCTACAGCTTAGTCTCCTTCTTTATCGTGACACCCCCAAAATCTCTTGCATGAACTCCCCATCAGCTGGGCTGAAGACATAGTAGGGAGGTCCTTCTGTTGAAATACACATAGTCTGTACATTTTCTTCTTTGAAAACAGGAATGGTAGACCCAAGAGAAAACGGTCCAGCCCTAATTGTCCCAGTGACCTTTCCTTTGCTATCCACCAACTCCTTAATTTGTCCAGTCTGGCTTCAAATGCTGTGAACAGTGGAGTTTCTGTCACTTTTTCTAGACATTATTCCACTGCCTAGAAAATCCCGCTCTCCCAGGTTACTCTGAAGTGGTGTTTTCATTAATTTCATGTCAATGCATTCTCTTATGACCATCTGCTTGCTGTCCTTTAATACTCTAAATCATTGCATTGCTTGTGTTTTCATCTTTAAGGCTTGTTTAAGCCTTTAATCCTCTCCTGAAATTATCACTTGATTAAATTATAGGGAATTACTTTCTTTTTAATTTTTCTCTCTCTTCTTAACCATTTTTATTGTTCTTCAATGAGCTTCTCTTTAATGTTGTCAATCTCTGCCTGGTTTTCAGCATCCAAAATACAATGCAGTGTTCAAAACACCACACTATAAATGTTTACTGTTTATGCCAGAAAATTGTACAAGGAAATAATAATTTCCTCAGATCAAGAAATAAGTCTCCAAGCTCTGCCTTTCTTCCTACTTGGTGTCTGTACTTTGTCACCTCTTCCTCCTAAAATATGAACTATTTATCCTGTCCAGTAAGATCCGAGGATCTTATGTGTATTCTGTAAATGCCATACTGCCAAAAAAAAAGGGCAGACATCAGATATCATTTCAGGCTATAAAAAAAAGACACGTAACATGGGAGGCCATGGTCTACTCTGTGGTGGTACAGCCTCACTGAAGCACTGGAAAGCCAGTGTGGAAAGACATAGGCTATTTTGTGGGAACAGGAGAGGAGAGGAACAAAAATCTGAGGTCTAGAAAACACAACCTGTGAGGGAAGACACAAAGATTTGTGGTCATTTGGGCTAAAGAAGACTGGCTCTAGAGGGAAGCAGTAGGAAAACAAGTCTTTAAATATATAGGAAATTGCTACTAAGACAAAGGAAATGAAATAGTCTTCTTTTTCACTGAGGGTATAAAAAGGAATATTGAGTTTAAATTGTAGTAAAGGAGACTTAGGCTAAACACTAGGACAAGGCTAACAAAAATGTATGTGAGGTCAGGAATATATGGCCTAGGAATACCACAGGAATTGCCAGCACCAGAGGTTTTTAAGGCTGGTAGGAAAATCATTAGGGAAAGTTTATACAAACACTGACCCTGCTCAGGGGCAGGGGGTGCAATCAATGAGGGTTTTTTTTTTCCTGTGGTTCTGAGAGCAGAAAATGAGTACAGATTGCTGACCTTTTCACAATGCTCCCTCCTTTTAAGTAGATGCTCTGTGTGGGTATGTGAGTATGTGTGGATGCAGCTGATATTTGTGTGAGAGAATGCTGTCTTTTCCCCTTTTCCAACAAACAATTTCCTGATCCTGACTTTAATTTACCCCTAGGTTAACAAGGCAGAGTTGATATCAGGGAGAATAAGCTGAGCTTCATAGGCTTTGTTTCGCTTCTTCAGCACATCTGATCATAACTCCTTCCTACACCACACCTGAAATTAGGTTTAGAATTATTCCATAACAGTAGGTACTGGATCCTGTGGTGTTGATCTCTGAATAGAGAGAGAGAGGTGTTCACTGCTGCGGGAGCACGGGACCCTCGTACAACGAATCAATGTGATTACACAAGAGTCCGTTTATTGTTTACACTACTCCATTCTTATGCATTTCTACAACTGTAGTTCACGCGATCACGCACAACCCGATTGGATCTCCCGCATTGTCCACGCGCCCTGCATGCACCTTTCAGGACACCTGATTGGTCTCAGTCCAGGGCGGTGCAGTCCCTCTTCATCTGTTTTTGTTATTCTCTCTTCAAACGTCTTCGTTCCCAATTTAGAACTGCTTGCATTCCTCAGGCCCTGATAAAGGTGCTGAAGATAACTTGGCTGGGCACCCTGACAGGGTTCTCATGCCTTACAATACACTGCTCAGCCCTCAGCGCAGCTTACTCAGCCCTGGAGCTAACTGAAGCATTTGCACCACCCTTCTCATTATTTACTAACATGAGATGTGTCCTGCTTCCACTTTCTTTTCCAGTAAAATGCCTCCCTGGTATATCCTCCCATCAGGCTCTGAGTGAACATCCTTCAGCACAAACAAAGAGCACGTTGGAGTTGAAAGGAGACACTGGACAAGGCAAATATCTTTAGGGCCTTTGATTTTGAAGTATATGATGGAGTTTAAGGTGTTTTTGTAACCTCATAGTGTATCACAGACATTGGCTGGCACCAGGATCCTTTGTGGCAATGAACTTGGGCCCTGGGATGCCGGGTCCCTGCCAGGGTTGGGCAGGGTGTCAGAGGGGTTAAAGAAGCAGTGTCAGTCCACAAAGATGGTCAAGAATTGCCATGAGCTAGACCAGTAGTCAGGACCCAGATATCCTGACTCTATCCTTTCATCATGTCCACACTTCTCGGCCTTGGATTTGATTCAGAATTTAAGTGAGCTCTTGTTTCTGGGATGCATGTGGATGGTTTAGTGGCTTGCTGTGCCTACAGGAGATCTGTGCCCAGAGGTGAGCCAGGGCCCTTTCTGTGTTCTCACTAATGGCATGGAGAATTGCTGCTTGCTGGTGGGAGAAGCAGGGGCACTGAATTAAACTTACAGCTGAAACAGAGCCATGAAGAGGACGTGGTTCTTTGAATATGTGGTTCATGTGCGAAAATCTTTGCTACAGATGCTGTAGGTGCTATATGCTTGCTCCTGTGGGTTTCAGAGGGTTCTGGACTCTGAAGTTTAGAGAAGGGAAACCTACTCAGGGTTATAAAGACATCAACAATGGCTCATGAAACTCAGGTTGCAGTGTGTTGAAGGGAATTTTCGAGGTTTTCTGGATATTCCAGATATATATTTTATATTTGGTCTCTTAAGAACAAGTACCTTCCA
Organism: Pomatostomus ruficeps; assembly: GCA_013400735.1. NCBI lineage: Eukaryota > Metazoa > Chordata > Aves > Passeriformes > Timaliidae > Pomatostomus > Pomatostomus ruficeps. Next base: position 74,465 of record VYZT01028741.1, on the reverse strand, counting down.
AGTTTCTTCCCTTCACTGATGGACTAAAGGGGCCTGACTGGACCAACACATTGGACCTTTGATGTAACCAAGGATAGCTGACCGTAAGTTCTTATGTCAACTTGATCTGTAATTATTATATCAGAATTGCTGGCATGAACTGATATTTAGTGTAAAAAGATGACACTGTTGGGTTTATCTGGGTGAAAGCTTCAACTGCGATTTCTAAATAAGGACTACAAAAATCTGCTCCAAATACAAAATCCCACCTGTAAAATGCATTAGAATTCTGAGCCAGAACTCAGCTTGTCTTTGGTGATTTTCACTGTTTCAGCTATTACAGGCAGCAGTTTATAAAAGGGGCCTTCACATGACATTGTAAATCCCACAGTGAGCTATTGCAAGAGTAGGGAAAAAAATATGTTAATCCATAGTAGTAAATTCAGGATCACACAACAAGCACACGTTTCCTTCTTGGGGCTGCCAGTTGTACATGGAGCTGCAAGTGACTCACTGTAAGCCTTTTTGCACTCTGCATTGTTTCCTCCTTTGGCTGATGGTGTTGTTAAAGACCTTTGTACTTGCTAGTGACAGTCAAGTGTGAACAGAACTGACAGAGGACTTGGGTTGTGCCTGACCCTCCTCTGAAGTGTGATTAGACAAAACACAGCCAAAATGCATCATTTTTCATATCTATAGGGCAGCTTAATCTGCTTTTGAACTCTAAAAAGTGCCTTAAAGCACTATGCAAAAATCTCTAGCTCTCTTAAAATTTGAGCCTGACACATGAAAAGTGACTCTGATAACACTTAAGGGAAATGCTCTGCAAATCCTGATGCTCCACACGAAGTTGTGTGCTGTAGGAAGCAAGTATGACTTGCCTTTGTAGGAGAAATAACTGCAGATTGGGATTTGCCCGCTTTGGGAAGGGGCTTTTCACACACAGTTTTGTTACCTCAGGTAAATAGCTAGTGCCATGCCGTTTGTCACAAGCTGAGAATCAAGCTGTCACCTTTGTGATCTCCTCAGCTATTCCTGGACAAGTCAAGGGTGACTGTTCCCATTAGCAGTTTTTCAACAGTGGGGTCCATGCTGTGCAAAAATGCTGCAGATTGATTGAAGCTTTTCTTTCTTTACTCCTCAAAATTCTATTATTTATTTAATTTCTTTTTGCTATTATTTGCCTCATTCCCTTGTATTTGATCCCCTGTACTTTATACGTGCACATAATCAAAGTTAGGTTAGAGCACAGATTTATGATGTGTGATCCTAAGGCATGCTCCTGTAGACAAAGCCATTTTGCTGTTAATCTTGCACAGTGCACAGAGCACTTCTGGGAACTGAAGGAGTACATGCTACTTCTTAGCTGATCTGATTGTTTGCTGTTCTGTAAGAACACTGGAGAGCTGTAATAACCTGTTTATTGTGCTAGAAGATCAAGGATTTCTTAGGGTGATGGAGGCTTCCAGAGTGATTTTCTGTAGTGGCCAAGGTCCCAGTATAGCTAAGGACACCTGATTACCAAGCTCCTTTGTTTATGGTGTGACATTAGCTACCTTTAGGATTTTAAATTTTCTTTTGAGAAGAATACATAAAATTCTCTGTCATGACTGAGGTGTCTGACCGAAAGGGGCATCTGCATTTACCTGTATGTGTTGTCCAAAATCTTGCTCTCCTTGAACTCTAAAGGCAACACAGGTTCCCAAATAGTTCCCACATTCACAAGTCAATGACTTTAAAAATCACAGATATGTGTACCAAGTTCAGGATCAGAATGAAATCTGCATGTCCCAACAGATCTGTTCTCTTCATCCTCTCAGTATTTCTACTCCCCTGAAACAATAATACTTAGGTTAAAAAGTGTTTTGTCCCTTTTTAACAATTTCTGCATATCTCAGCAGATTTTTAAAATATGAGTGGTATCTTCCAGGTTTCCTGTGCCATGTCATGTGCATTTCTTGTCAACCATTTCATGGGTGGAGCTCTGAGACACATTTTGGCCTATATCCTACTGCGAGTCAATGGGCAGACCAGTGCAGACCAGCAGTGCTACACAGCACCCTCCCACCCCTACCTTGATACACAATCTTTACACAATGTCTTGGAACATTTATAGTTTTGTTCACTTTACCTCAACAATAAGTATGAGCATTTTCTCCAACTTTCTGGAGGGAAGAATCCATTTCCCAGGGTATTTCTCAGAGCTGCACATGCCCCTATCAAACTTGGCTAAGTTTCTGAATGCCCCCAATATAAGCTGCTCTGAACTAGGCCTGGACCTGGGATCTGTCTTACTGCTCCTTTTTGTTTTAAAGAGCAGGAAAATGAAGCCTGGAGAAAAAGATAAACAGGAACATCTGATTCACAGCTTCTTCACAGATGACACAGCTATTCAGTTCTCTTCTTGTGCTTTCCTGTACCACCCCAGGAACCACTCTGCTTTCATAAGCACTTGCTTATATCCCACCAGCACTCATGTCCTGTTAGGTAGAGCAAGTTTGATCTTCTGGACTGATAAGGAATGAGAACTACTAGCAACAGTGGAGAACAAGCCTCCTTCAAATCACAATCTGAGCTGCTACCTCTTAGCAGTATTTAGAAATCTGTACTATCCTGCTGCGGTTTCCTGAACTCTATTAATCAATATTATTCATGGAAACGTTTGCTGTGGGACAGAAATTGAGATACATGGGAGAAGGCAGTGATGCAACTGGTAAATGGCTTGAGTTTTCAGCCAAGGAAGAGAGAGCTGGACTGATGCTCTCAGTGGAAATCAACAGTAGTGAAGAGTATAGTTTGGAAATACGGAAAGTGTTCCCACAGGTGAGATCCCAGGGCTGAAGAACAACCTTCTCACGAAAGGAATAGCAAGACAAGCCTTCAGGTTTGTTTCACAGCAGGTGAGCACTTCAGACTCTAGAAGGACCTGTACCCAGTGGAAAATGGGAAAAGAAATAGGCACTGCTGCATTACTTTTGCAGGCTTCCCTTGCATAGCTGCATTACCAGGAAACTCCAAACTGCAGAGCATAAGGAGTGGCAGTGGCAAAATGAAGTGACATGACTTCTGGCACCTGCCTATGCATAAATGGCATCTATTGAGTGACTGCCATCCTAGGAAAAATGCTGCTAAATCTTACTACGTGCAGTGGGCACAACCAATGCTACCTGTTATTGAGATACCTCCCAGAGTACAAATTTAATGAGCTTATGCCTCTGAATGCCTTTGGATAATGATGCAGAACAAGTTATACCAGACAAAAGGTTTCTCAGGTTAGGGGGTGATTTTCAGAGTATGACAGCACAGAACCTTCCCATGGACTTACTTCTACCCCACAATCAAGTGAGATAGTTTATTTGAAAATGGTATAAGTGACTCCACACACGACATGGGGAAAGAATGTACACATAGGGACACTGCACCAGAGTTGGTGATGCTCTCCACAGGATCAAACTATAGCTTTTTTGGGGTTAACTTCTCTATGTGCTGATACCAGGGTAGGATAATTCAGTATGGGTGATTAGAGATACATGGAAAAAGTACAGAAATGGAGAAAAAAAATACTGCCCTTACAAACCATGCAGTCATCTCTGAAGAGGGAGGACCAGGGAGCTATGTGGGGACAGCACTGAGTGAAATCACTGTTGTCTTGGAAACTCAAAGGGAAAAATTAGCATACAGAAGGGTGTTAGAGTGTTTTTTGGAGACACTTTACATGCACACACACACATTAGATAGATAGATAGATAGATAGATAGATAGATAGATAGATAGATAGATAGATAGATAGATAGATAGATAGATAGTCAGTCACACTCCTCTGCTTCTTTGCTGATGACTTTCTTGCCCAAAGCCAGTCATTATAAGAATTCTTTGTCTGATTTTAAAAGTGAGAATAGGAATGAACTCCTACATGTTTTCTTTGGTATAATGAGAACTGATCTTGTGCTAGCAATTCAAAGATACAGCTGTTACATATATAGATGAATTAAAGAACATACAAGGATGAATTAACAGATCAGCTTTCTGATCCACCCCAAAGAAGACAGGAAGGAGACCTGTCTTGGATTATGAAGAAGGAGATCTGTGGGCATAGCTCAAAGGCTCCTTCATACATCTCACTGAAATCTGAAACAGCCAAGACCACTCACATCCCTCAAGTAGCTGCTGTGATTGCAGAAACTTGAGGCATTAGTGATGGAGAAGGCTTGCAGCCATAGCTATTCCTACAGAGTACTTCATGGCCAGTGAAGCAATTTTCCATGTGTTGGAGGTGGAATGGCAGAAGGGACATGCAGAAGACTCTGGTATTCTCTGGCACACATTGGGAGCACAGCCCTTGCAGAAGGGATGAGCTCGTTGCCTCCTGAGGCTGCGGGTGGTGACAGAGTGGATGTGGGTGTGGGTGTGTGTACCTGAGCATGCACGGAGTGTGAGACACCACTCAACTTCTGTGGCTGAAGGCAGGTCCAGATACCTCCTGTTCTCCTCTTGCACAGATGAAATGAGGTGCTATCAAGAAGAAGCAGTGGAGCATTTGGTCCTTCAGCTCAGATGAGGCTCTAAACCAGCCTGCCAGAGACAGGCATTGGCAGTGAAAGGTGGAAGAGACTCTGTTCAAGGGAGAAGACTGCTGGGAGAAGTCTTTGCTGGTTCTGTGGCATACTGAACAGGTAGAAAGAACATCTTGGACTTTCCCTTCCAAGGAAAAATTTGTTTCCATTTCCAGAATCTTGGGGAAATAAATTTTGTCATTTCCCTCTGGCTGTGTTGTGCATTGGTTTGGGAAGGCAGTCAGCAGCACAGATACAGGTTCTGGCATATGCATATACTCCAGCATAGGCAGTGAACTCCTTTAATCTAGATTTATTTTACTCCTCCTCATGCCACCTCTCTTTGTCCATGGTGATACAGTACCACAGTGACCATAACATCTAGCTCCTTTAATCCATAGCCTGCAATTACTAGACCTGTTATTAGTGGCCTGGAGTTTGCTCCCTCATTGTTAATGTGCCCACCTTGTCCAATATCAGCAAGAAGCTGTGGTTTTAAGTCTGAATTAAGTCTTTTGGTATCCTGCACTGCCCTCTGTGTGGGCCTGTATCTGCCTTGGTCTATACCATCCTTGGTCTGTTATGTCTGTGACAGTCCACTGCAGCTTCAGAGCCTGGCATGCCATTTGGCTGTAATGCCCCGGCTGGGTCCACAGAAAACTCCTTTTGTCTCTTTAGAGACACAGATTTTCTCAAACTGAAGACCTTTCATAGCTTGCTGGTTGAAACAACTCCCACCATTATGTCTCTGACTCTGCAAGCTTCCGATTGTGGTTGGTTGTCCCGAGTGGCCTGGCTGTGGGAGATGATGGACACAGACAGCATGCGACCAGGCAGCCTGTTATCAAAGGGCAATATGCAGTCCACTTGGAGTCTAATCTACCCTCAGAAATTTACTTGATGGACATGATAGGATTGCTTGTAAGGAGACCATACACTGGTGTAATGAGAACCACAGTCCTTGTGGCTAAGCCTCACAGCAGGTCATGTGAAGGGAAGCTGTCCTGATGTTAATTCAGAACAGCAGCATCCAGCTACCCTTAAACCACTGCTGATATCTTTCTGACACTCTGCTTATCTTGGGAGAAAGGTGCTGATAAAAGCCACATTAAAGCAGCCTGTCATCAACTATGTTGCCATCAAACAGAACCATCACTGTAAGCCAAAGCCAAAGCCTGACTTACTTGTGATGGTTTATGGAGGTGCATCAGCTGCATTGCATGGCCTCAGTAAGGAATGACTCTAGCAGCACTTGGGGCATGGTTCATCCCTTCCAGGAAAGGGTGTCTAAACACGTTCTGTGCCTCACCTGGAGTGGTGTTGCCCCAAGCCATCCCATCAGCTGGGTAGCAGGGCTGGCTCCCCAAACCACTGTTCCTTCTGTTCCTTCACTCCAGCTGCTGCTCCTTGAACAGCTTAAGGAACAGCCCTTCAATGCTCTCCACGGCGTCAAGTGTGTGTAAATTAAGCAACAAATTTCAGAGTTTACCTAACACCACACTTGGCCATGCTCCCTCCCAGTGTAAAATTGGGACAGAGACATTGGACCCTGTCGTGGTTTGACTCTGGCTAAGTGCCAGGCACCCACAGCAGCTGCTCACTTGTTCCCTCCCCTGCCACAGCTGGGCAGAGGAGGAAAGGAGAGGGGGGACAAAAAAACCTTAGGGAATTAACTCAAAGGTCCATGAGTTGAGATAAGGAACTGGGAGAAAACACTCTAAGGACAAACTAGGCTTGACTTAAGTTGGAAAGTGAAATTTATTACTACTTGAGTTAGAAGGAGGATATGAGAAATAAACTAAACTTTTAAAAGTCACCGTTCTTTTCACTCCCCACCCCTCCCTCTCTTTCACCAACAGTGCAAGGGGGGCAGGGTGTGGGGGTTCAGGTCAGTCTATTTCTAAGATCTTCTTCTCCTGCTTAGGGAGAGGAGTTTTTTCTTCTGCTTTTGCCGTGGGGTCTCTCTCACGAGACACAGTTCTCTGTGAACTTCTGTGGCGTGGTTTTTCTTGTCCATGGAATGCAGTCTTCCAAGGACAAACTGCTCCACCATGGAAGCAGGGGGCCCCTCTCTCTCCAGCCGGATCTCCCACCTGGACTGCAGTTTCCTCCGACATCCACCCGCTCCAGCGTGGGCACCTCCTTCACAAACTGCGGGACTTTTATCTCAGTCTCTGTCTCTCACTGGGCTGCACCTGCTACGGCTTCTCTTGGCATCTACGGCTCCTGCGGCTTCTTCTGGTATCTATGGCTGCTGCTGCTTCTGACATCTCTCTGCTCTAACATTGGCACCTCACCCACGGACTGCGAGTGGCTCTGCATCCCTCATGGACCCCATGGACTGCAGGGGGGACACCCCGCCTCACCATGGGCTCACCATGGCCTGCAGAGGAATCTCAGCTCCCGAGCCTGGGGCACCTCCTCCCCCTCTTTCTCTACTGACCTTGGTGTTTCCGTGTTGTTTTCCCTCACATGTTTTCACATCTTCTTCTTTCTCTAACTAAAAACAGCTACGTGCACATTTTGTTTTGATTTTTCCTTAAATATGTCATCACAGAGGCGTAACCAACCTTTCTCACTGGCCCAAACATGGCCAGTGGCATGTCCATCATCTTTAGAGCCATCAGACATTGGCTCTGCTGGAAATGGTGAAGAATTTTAGAAACTTCTCACAGGAGCCATCTTTATGACCCCCTCTACTAAAACCACAACAGACCCTTATGCTGTCAAGTGCCTGGCCTTTGCCTTCTGCCTGATCCATGTTAGCAAGCAGATCTTGCAATCTCTACCCCAGGAAGAGGGAGCTGCAGGGCAAGGGCAGAGAAAAAACCCCAAGAAAAACTCAAGAAAGCAGAGCTGGAGGCTTATACATGATTTCGGTTGTGTGATGGGTGTACTGAGTTTTCTGTGATGCACTTATGGTAAGGTGAGTCAGAGTATTAATTCATACCCTGTGCTTTGGCATGGATGGCAAAGTGCTTAGCCTAGGCACTGCTGTGTAAGACTTGAGTTTGTTTTTCGGAGGATCATTTCTTATGTGACCTCCCTTCTGGGTGCACTAGGGGAAGGAGAGGCTCTCGCTTCAACTACAATAAGTCCCAGCTCATTCTCACAGAGCATCCCTGGGGACTGCAGCTGGCCAGGGTTCCTGGAAACATGCTTTGCATCCCTCTTCGCATGTGACGGTTTGAGCCTGCATTCCAGATGTGACCTTTGTGTAAGGGACAAAAGAAGGTCTCCTTTGCAAATCTAATGGCATCCCTTATCCAGCCTGCATATTTCCAGAGACAGATCTTTGTGCATCAAGAAACAAAGAGCTATGCTTTCTTCCTGCATATGTTTTTTTTCTATTTTGTACCTCTTTATCCCTGACTATTTTATATCAAGGGCTATTCATCATAAAGACTATAAAATGAATCCTCACAGGAGACAGAGAAATGTCTTGGTATCAACAGTTTAGTAATGGGTTAGACAGCCTTTTCATGTGGAGCTTGCCAATATGAATCCAGCCCCCACACCAGCAGGGACTGCAAATTTCTATCACGTGCTGACTGGCTGTCAGCCGATAGGAAATGAACTTAGTCCCAGTCCAGTTCCTACTCGATCAGTGCACGTCAGAAATACCATCACTGCTGGAAACTGTCTCCCTCTTTCACTGGCAAGCCTGGCAGAGAGGCTAGAAAGTGAAAGCGAGTCTCTCATCTCTGGGGAAATATTGGAGGCACATTAGCATCAGAATCTGTAAGGAAAAAGCTTATTCAAGCTTTGCTAGTACTCAATCTGCTCTGTGTGGGGGCTTTTTGCTGTTAATATGAAACTTTTCACGAGCCTTGCATTTAACACAAGCATAAAGCAATTCTCTGGAAGAAATAAAAAAATTGCAGGTGGTGTCTTCACTGTAAAGGCACTAAATGAGTAATCTAGTCAGAGTTTTAACAGGTGAATGTGCCTTCTCACAAGAGCTTGAAGATGTCCCAAATGCAACAGTTTTGCATTCTGAAGCTGTGCCAGGGAGAGGCAGAACTGCTCAGATGTCACAGCCAGGCCTGCTTGGGAATTCTCCAGCTGTATTGATTTTATTGAAAAAAAAATGCCAGGTTGCTAAAATCCAAAACTTCTCTGTAGTTAAAATTCAGTTGGGAGGGTTTTTTCCAGATTAATGATTGAATTCCTACCAAATATGATTTTCTGTCTTGCCCTGAATGAAGGCCACTAGCCAAATGCCTTATGGTGCTAGACCTTCAGATCAAGGAAATGCACCCAGGGAGCTGCAGTGGAAAAGGAGAAAAAAGAGCCAGATGAAAGTGTTGACACCATGCCACCCCACTGGTACAAAGAGGGTTTGCTTCTCTTCACACCTGCACCACTGCAACAGCCCTAACACAACCATGTTTCATCTGCCTTTTCTCACGGCATCCCAGGCTCTAGGAGCAGGTATGGAAGAGACATCCAAAGTTTCCACATTGTTTGAACTTCTGGGGTGGGAACCCTTCAAAACAAGACAGAACAAAGCATGTCTCTGTGGAAGCATAGAGCACGTGCGCCAGTGTGTTCCTGCCTGTACAAAAATGCGTGTGCACCATCTGCCACTGGGATTCTGCTCTGAACACTACGAGCACAGGATGCTTTCACCTGTGGTTTTGGTACATGCTCAGGGCTCTTTTTTTCCCAAAAGAATTTCTCATTGGCTTCATTGCTTTGACAACTGGAAATGGCAGGAAAGGTGATGGCTGGATTAATTTGTCACTTGAGATTGCATTTATGGCGTATAATGCTTCAGAGGCCTGGTAAGCATCACAATGTCAATCCTGTGGCTGAGGGAGCCAGGACACAATGTCCTGTCTGCAGCCATCAGAGATAGTAGCAGAACCAGGTCCAGGATTCAGACCTGGTAACTCGCTCCCTGTGCTAACTGCTCAGATGCTGCTTACTCGCTGTGCTTACAGCCACGATCCTGCTTTCATTGCTGCTTTCACATTCTTGTTGATCTGAGCTCTCCCTTTAGCTATGCCTTTCAAGTCTCAGAAGCTGTGATGAATATGTATCAACATTTCAAAGCCATAGATCCTGCGGTGGAGAAACAGAAAGGGGATGGGAGAGACAGACACACATACAGTCTAATTCACTTTTAAATGTCTTTAATTCATGCAAGAGCATTATCAATAATTACTAGAAGAAAGCAGTAACTCACATCATGAAAAATCAGTACTTTGACAAAAAGTTGGCAGCAGGCCTTACAGATATCTTGCACATGCAAAACCTTTCTGGAGCATGATAATCAGCTGGGGGGCGGTGTGGGGAGAGACCTTTCTGTCTGTTCACAGCTCTGATGGCCTCACCAGGGAACCCTGCTGTTCTGTCATCCCTGTGCCTGCATCAGGCATGCTGTACCTCCTGCAGACAAACTCAGTGGGTGCACGCTAGATCTCATCCCTGCAGGAGGTGTGGGTTTTCAGAGGAGGTTTATGGGAGCTGGATGCATTGTAACCTTAAGTATCCCTTGAAATATCAAGCTTGGATGCTCACTGAATATCCTCTCAGGTTCACACCACTGCCTCCCCTCAGCTGCGGCCATCGCCGTCCTGTGCTCGTGGCAGGGCAGTGGACATCTCCAATTACCTTTTTACACCACCTTCAAACTCTTTCCTCTTAAAGCTCTGACCAGGAGATACATGGTGGCCTGGGACATAGCAGTGGGAATAGATCCTGAGCTGCTTCCAGTTTGGAGTACCCACCAGCTACATCCCACCTATAGACCAGAACCCCTACCATAAACAAAACCAAGGCAAGACAGTTGGGAGAAAGGGAGAAGGGCAGTCAGAGAAGGGAGGCTGTTTGTGTTAAAACTTGGATATTTTTTTCACCTGAAGCCAGTCCTGGCTGCTCGTTTTCTGGACATGAAGCTACAAGGGCTATGGCATTTAGATCTATTCCCAACAATCCCATTTTCATGGCTGCCAAGACCTGCCTCAAATTCATGACCCTGGCCGGGCTGGGGATGAGATATGGGGATGCTTTGTCATCTTTCAGACCTTTGTGTTAGTTTGTGGAGTATGAGTGATCCTCCTTTTCCCCACCATAATATAACCCATGTGATGCACCCCTGATTGTGGGACAGGTGCAGCTGAGGGCTGTGACCTTTGCTGCTGCCACATGCTGCTGGTCATGCTGCTGCTTTCTTGACTGCTTCTCCCTAGGTTTATCAGCACCGTGGAGAGCAGAGACACTGTCCCAAGTACCATGGAGCACCCCTGCTGTCATGTCAGATCTCAGGCAGAAACACAGCTGGGACCACAACATTATAAATCCAATGGTTAAGATCTGCTGGGGCTCATCAGTCTGAGACTTGAGCCTCCTCCACAGCTAAGGCTGACTAAAATCACATTGCAGCACTGAGAGTCACAGTATTTGGGTCACCCCCAGTACAGTCCTCTGTGCTGGGCTACAAGTGAGGAACATTTGGCAGTTTCAGGTAATACAACAGCAGCTGCTGCCTCTGTGGTGTGTGTCTCAGGAAACTGCCAAACACCTGTACTCTCTAGTTGGTATCTAGTTAATTAACAGATAAAATTCAAGAGATTAGCTTCCTGCACAAAGACCTATATGCTTTAAATCCTGCAGGTGCACCTGGCACTTCAACAGATACAGAGAAGGCCTGGAACCACCTATCCCAGTGGCCTAAGAGGGCAAGGACAGCCCATAGTCCACAGATCGACAAACAGCCTTCAAAGGATGCCTAGAGAAGCTGGAGTTCTTTTTTGCCAAATATTGCTGTTGAAATCTTTATTTGAACCCTGCCAGTGTGTTAGAAGACGGACTTCTTATACACTTGGCACAATTTCTTATCTTTATATGCACCTGACTGGCTTGATAAACACATTTTATTTAACCTCGTAAATTAAATGTTTATAGTGGCCCTTGCTGTTTCCCATGTAATGTCTGCTACTCTGTGTTATAAATGGGCCATGTTGCATTGGCCTGTAACTCAGGAGGCCATACACCATAGACACTCAAAGCAGGAGCACTTCCTCATTGACAAATACCCATGTTTCCTATGAAGAAGAGAATTGGGGCATTTTCTGGATCTTTTAGGGTTTGGGGTTTTTTACTCCTTTAAATCAGGTCTAGTTTAGCACTTCAGCACTTTATCAGCTCATGCCACAACTTGATGTTGGTTGTTGAGAGCGCCAAGTCCTGTGATGACCTCGTGCTGGCCAACAGGAGGTGACAACACTGTGGGGCAAGTCTGGCTCCCAGGACAGGGACCCAAAAGTGCTCAGTGCTTTGCGGATGTGCAGCTGCTTGGACAGACTGGACATGAAGCTCTATCCTAATGTGCTGGATAGGAAATTGGAAATTGAGCATTTGTTATTCCATCCCTCACTGAAATTGTGGCACCACTGCCACAGTAAAGGCAGTGAAATGCTGCATGGAAATTGGTTAGATTTAGCACTCTCTAACTTTGTTATTATAGCACAGTGAGAAAGCCAGGCCAGAGCTGTGCTTTGTGAGTAATGATTTGAGCTATAGATTAGCCAGAAAATGAATCCTCAACTGGTATACAATGATACTGTCATTCCTGAATTCATTCCACATAGCAGCATATGTAAAGCTATAATACTGACTGCATAATCAGTGGGTGATGTTGCTATTTTTTCCCTTAAGCACATGATGGACAAACAGCTTCTCCACTGTACATTTAAACCACTTCCATAATTTCTACTCATCTGTCCAGGATAAAATTTATAGGAAAAATGTGTAGGTGATGAAATTGCCCTCCATTTTTATCTGTTTTTTTTTAACTGACAAAGGAGAGACAACAGACGAGGTGTGTGTTGAGAGGTGGGTGGAAATCGTAAATAACTTGTGTCTTCAGAAACAAACCCTAAAAGCCAGCTTGACTGTTTGGGGAGTAGGGCTAGGGGCAGTCTGTGTGATAGAGTGTTGGTGTTCTTGCCTACTTAAAGCTTTTTATCTAGCTCTGCGATCTCTCAGCTGTTTTTTGTGGGTTTCTTCAAACAAAAACAAAGTAAGATCCCATTTCACAGGGATTAGAGTTTCCATGGAGAGCTGCAGCCCTTGGCGCCTGTGGTAGGTTGTGGTGTGGCCATAATGACAGTCCCAGCCTGGTCCCACCAGTCCTGAGACATTAAGTGTACACACGGATGTGCACATGGAGAAACACACGCACTTCATCTTTATTGGGGTTTTAATTTTGTGCATGTGGGAAGCGTCAGATAACAACCCTGGGAGCAGAAGCTGATTGATCACAGATCTGGTATGGGATTTGGGTGGCACCAACAAGGCATTTGTGACGTCCCAGTCTCGAGAAAATGACCTTCAAGGACCAACAGCACCAGTGGTTTTTCTGATGTGGAGGTTGACCACTGAAACTAGAAAACCACCCTCTTGAAACTTCCTGGTGTTTCTTGCCTTTCTGTGTCCTACTCTCCAAGGCTTCTAGCCAAAATCAGCCTGGAGCTGAAGGGTCAGCAGCTAAATGAAATTACGAGGCTTTTAGAGAGCCCAACTGCCTGGGCCAAGGCCTGGTTCAAAAGGAGGAGTGGAACAAATGGGGCAGAGATAAAGGGACAGGGGCTTTGCATGGAGATGGGAGCTGGCAGAAGAGAGGAGGGAAAGGGGAGGCTGAAGTCAGACCAGCAGGAAGGAGGTGAGGATGGAAATGCAGGGATGGCAGGGAGAGGAGTTCATGCAGGAGCTGGGCATTGGGTCTGAGGCATCAGGAAGGTGCCACAGGAGAAGATCGGCTCCTTACTCTTCTACAACCCTGGTTCATCACACGCACAAATCAGGAGGAGCAGAGAACACCACTGCCAAGTCAAATATCAGCTGGGCAGCCTTTGCTTGGCTTTATAGCACTTACCTGCTGAAACATCATGTTTGATTATGTGCTTGCCTATGATTTTATGCACAAGGTGGTCTCTGCCTTGCAGCCCCCCAGACACACCTTCCTGCCTGTGCTCTGACAGGCATGCAAGCTTCACTGGTGGAGAACACCCAGGGCTGTCAGCAGCTGGATTCTGCTGCGGCAGCAGTGGTCCCTGCTCACATGAGAAAGGCACTCAAGTGAGAGGAAGGCTTCCCCGCATTATTGTGCCAGCCCTACTGCTCCAGCATGTTTCAAGGCTAAGAAAAACACTCCAAGTCTGGAAATCAATTTTTGGTTTTTTTTAAGTCATGCTGGCTGCACTCCTTGGAGGGAGGGAGCCTGTGTGAGCAGCTGGGGGATCAGGGGCTCTGCTGGGCTGGGGCAGCAGGAGGAGGTGTTAAAGGGAGAGGGTTGCAGCCTCTTACATATCAAGGCGGGGTGTCCAATACCAGAACATGGAAACATGCTTGGGAAGGGAAAAAAACCATCATTTTGCCCAGCCTAAGCTGAAATGGAAGTCTGTGAGACCAAGGGACTGAACCCATAAATAACTTACTAGTGACCAAAATAGATGGTCTGGGCTATGCTACTCATTGCTTCCTTTCTCAGCAGAGGACTTTCACAGCTGCCCCATTGCTTAATTTATTAATTTTAGAAGATATACTTGCTATCAGCATAAACCCTGTAGTCCACAGCCCTTCTGTATTTGCTCTGTGCGCACAGGCATACCTAGTTCCTGGTAGGAGGCAGTGAGGACTCTGGCAGAAGGCACTAAAGCCAGCCTGAGGTTTATTCCAGTGAGTATCAGGGACCATTATTTGCAGCACAACAGTATGTAATTCTTTCAGGGTAGGTAGGCACACACGCTTGGTGGCTGGAGCAGCAGGAAAACTAAGACTTGATCTGTTTTCGTTGAAAGCAAATGGAACAGAGCAAGATTGGGACCCAAGAACAGTTTACCAGTTTGTTGCTTACCTATTGATCTCATGCCAATATTGTCTGCATTGGTGCAAGAGAGTGCAAATGGCTGGTCATGGGCAGGGGGGGAATAATTAGCATTGCTTATTAAAAGCTATGGTGATTACTCATTACAGCTGCTGTAGGCCACCCTGCTTCAACAGCATGGGCTCTAGTGTCAGAGGCAGGGGGATGGGGAAGGAGAAGCAAATGGCGACCTCCTTCACTCTGGTGTTGCAGTGGCCGTCTCTTTTCCAGAAGACGGATGTTGTGCTCTAAGTACCTCTCCAGAGAGCTAATGGGCGACATGGCATTATTACCAGCCTGCGATGAGCTCTATCTTTTTTTTTTATGATAGTAATTTGTTACACTGGTTTGCCACATGCCCGCTGCTTCCTTGTTAATCCAATAATCTATATGAGAAAAGCAATTTGACATTCCTCCTTCCCATCTGCCACCCATCACCCAATCTATATCTTAACTATCAGTGATTTATTAATGGTGTCTGCATTAAGTACATCTCTGCTTCATTGGCGCCCTCGATTCCCTCTCTCCTAGAGACGCTCTCTGGATACATTTAGAGAGCAGAGTCAGCACGAAGAGGAAAAGCAACCAAGTCAGGGGATTTTAGGTGTTTTGGTCAAATATTCCACATGTACAACAGCCTGAAACCCACTCAGCTGAGACTCAAGTGCATGCTCAGCCTCTGTGCTCCTTGCAAAACAATGCACTAGACAGTGCAGGGCTTTATCAAATTTATGCCTATAGTCCCTTTGCCAGCATCAGACTGCACCCAGTGTGGGTCAGTGTTCAGTGGCTCTTAGAGGGGGCTTTTGATGGGGCTTAATCCAGTGATGGTTGGGCAATGCTTCAAGGTAAAACAACCATATTCATGACCTGTGAAAATAATAAAGTACAGTATCCGGTATCCTGGCTTTCTTGATGTCTGGAAAGAGTGGTCCTGTTAGCCTTTCTGTCAGCCTTTCTGTCAGCCTTTCTGTCAGTGACAGAATGAACAGCACAGCCTTTATAAGATTACCTATTTTCCTGGGTCTTGTAAGAACACTATACCTTCAATAGTTTCAGGAAAGTTGGTTTGAAATCAGCCAATGAGCTCAAAAGCTTGTGGAGGTGAAGGGCATCCAAGAAGCTCATGTACATATACACACACTCCTGTGTGCTTACAAAGGCCTTGTTTCCTTAGAAACTAAGCTAAAAATCTACTGGCAATATTTCAGCCTGCTTGCCAGTATCAGGAAAGAGCTCAGGGACTACTTGAGTCCTGCAAAATGAAATTCTCTTTTCCTTTTGAAGGAATTCTCTGCTTGAAATTAGATTTGGGAACCACCGATCCTTGCACAGCTCAAAGCTCGCACTGCTCCGCCCACGTGGGTCGCAGGACAGGCATTGCCGGTCATTCACCTTTCATTCTCAAAACTTGGACAGTGTCCTCGCACATGCTGCCCAGGCACTGCAAACAGGTTTCATTGATTCAATTACTCCCCACATAGCCATTGCATACAGCACTAGCAATACAGCTCAGCATCCTGCTGTATTTCTGTGTATGCTGAGACACTGCTTAATGACTTTTAGTTTAACTCACATAGGGAAAGCAAAAAAGAACATTTGACTTTACATTAAAGTTCATTACACATCTTTCCTGCCACAGTCCTGGGGATCTAAGGATGCAGAGTGCAGAAACCAATCTTGTGGATTGCATAATTTGACATGGCCAGATTCCGTTGTGTTAAAGTCTGTTATACAGAAAGTTAATACTGCAGGTTGGCTACAGCACCTTTAGAAAGCATGGGGTGTGCACAGCATGGCAGATGATACTTTTATTTCATTTTCACCACAGCTCTTTTTAAAGGGCCTTCGTTTATTTAGAATAGCCTAACAGAACCCTTCCTGTAATTACTGCTATTTTAAGATCCAGAAAGAAGTCATTAAAGAACACAGTGTGGTGAGAAAAGCCAGAATCCCAGGAAACAGGGACAGTGTGGAAATGAAACAGTTACAAGCAAAACTGAAATGGATTTCACTGCTTTTTGAAGTCCAACACAAAGAATGGTCACACAGCGTGTACCTCTCTAGATGTGCAGGGGCAGAGGATGATCTGTGCCAGGGGCAGGGGAACGCACTGTTGATGCTGCTAAACTGCCTTCTGAGATAGCTGGCACTGTCTGGATAGCTCCCACCTAGCTTTTTTCCTGGTACAGGAAGGGTAATTGGAGAAAGTTTGGATTCACCAGGGTCTGTGGTGACTGACTTGGTGGTCTCACAAAGTAGTTCTCACATAGCCTTGCAGTCTTGCTACACTGAGCAATGTTTAGTTTCCTTCTGAATTTTTGCCTCTTGATGCTGGTGAGCTGTGGTTGAGATGCTGCTCTTCCCAGTGCTTGGCTCCCCAGCCATTTTCAGTGTCTCAGGATGCCAGTCTTAATATTGTTGAAGGCTCCCAAGGTGATTATTTTTTGCTGTTCCCTTTCCTGAAGGCTGAGATTTTCATTTGAGATTTAGAATATCAGTTAACCCACATTTATCAAATGTCAGTATCATTTGGACTAATAACTCTTTTATGCATAATGAAAAATCTTGGGCTAAACAGGCTGGGAAGAATGTAGGTATACAGTTATCATTAGGAACTGAGTGATTTGGTTTGGGGTGTCTTTCTTTCTTTCTTTCTTTCTTTCTTTCTTTCTTTCTTTCTTTCTTTCTTTCTTTCTTTCTTTCTTTCTTTCTTTCTTCCTTCCTTCCTTCCTTCCTTCCTTCCTTCTTTCTTCAAATGGTTTTGGTAAATAAACTGTTTCTTGAGAGTCATGAATTCAGCGATGGCCATGTAACAACAACAGCTAGATCTGTGGAATAGTTGAAAAGGGGGAGATTGGTTTTGGTTTGGTATGTGCTTTTTTTAAAAGAGTAAGAAGCTAAATTCCTAAACTGGAGGATGATGAGAAACAGCCCATGTTAACCCAGCTGTTTCCTCCAGGCATTCACGCACACCAATGAAGACACAGACCCTATCCCTGCCTATGCCTCATCAGTTTGAAATTATATTTCTACCTCAGGTTTTCTGGAGTAAATCTCTTTTATTTCCTCCTGCAGGAGCTGTTCCACTTTCTCTGACTTATTAGGGAAATCCTTTTTGTACAGAGTTCATAAAAAGGTTGGTTACATGCATTGCATTTGTGGTACAAAGCACAGAAATGTGAAGATGTACCTTAAATTACATGTGACCCTCCTGTAGCTGAGGAGGTAGACCTAAAATGGGGAACATGAATATTTCACAGTCCCAACAGGTGGAGAAAGCTGCCCCTCTGTGCTTTGTGTTTTTTAACACTGCACTGCTGAATAAAGCAATGTCTGCCTCCACTCTTTCATTCCCATCATTTGTTTCTGTTAAACTTACTGAAAATGGAAAGGGAGCATTTCCTTTTGAATTGAATGACATGTTTTCCTGGAGCCAAAAAGGGGGGGGGGGGGGTTTGTTTTTTTGTTT
>VYZT01028741.1:17058-56581 GCA_013400735.1 Pomatostomus ruficeps | reverse complement strand
GGGGGTTTGTTTATTTGTTTGTTCACTAACTTGGCAAGGAAAGTCCTCCAAGCATTTGAATTTTGGCTGAGATCAGGACTACAACAATGTTTTGTCTTTTTTCTTTTTCACGCTCATCTGCCAAACAGCAACAATAGCTCCCTACACAGGCCTGCTGGAAATGAGATGCAGTGGCATGGAGTACCAAATGACTGGTGAGGGAGGGTGTGACTGCATGATAGGACAGTTTTGGCCATGCAGATCGGGGAGTGTGGCACAGTAATGGCACTTCAGCTGCAGACAGTGAGGCTGAGCTGTGTGGAAACAAAGTGTAGGAGCAAACCCGCTGTGAGCCCTCCTCCTCCCCAGAGTCATTGCTTGTAGTCCCCCCTATACACCCTTCTGACTTTGTGATGCCAGCTTCTCCAGCTGACTTACACCACATGAAAAGGACAAACCCACAGGTGGAAAAAAACCAAAAAACCCCCAAAACCAAAAAACCAACCAGGAATAATCCTGGCAACTGTTTCCATATAGGATCCTATAGGCAAAGATGGGAAGCACATCTTTGGTGTATGATACTGCAAAACTGTAAGAAGAATTTGTATATTTGCTCTGGGCATTCCCTAAGGCTCCTGTGTTTTAATAGAAAAATCTTAAATCAAGCTAATGTTAGAAGAGCAGAGAATAGGGAGTGAAGGCAGGAAACTGGCTGAAGCCAAATCCTGATTTCATGTATTGCCTCCTACTCTAGATAATACCAGTTTGCTTGACCAATAACCACTGAAAATCTGGGCTTTTGATAAGCTGGTGTTCTGGGATCTGGGGTTTCACAAGATTTCCCCTTTCACAGAAGAGCTCTTTTGCAAATAGTCCAGAGGAACTGATTCAATATTTATATCATTACCTGTATCTAGAGCCTTACATTAGGAAAAAATTAGAAGTCAGCATTTTGTGTTGTAAAACTGCCTGGTGCTCATGATATCAAAAGTTGCAGACAGGCAAGCTGATGGATTATTTGCCCTGTCTGCTGTGTATAGAAGAGCTCATTTGGGTGTTTAGTAGAGAGAAAGATTTCATGAATGACTGCAGAAGACAGAAGTGAAAGCTGGGAATTATTTGGGGTGGAGGAAAAGAACAGAAGGAAGAATGGTATTCTCTCATTTGTAGTTTTAGAGATCTCAGCAATTAGTTTTTGAGATATGAAGTTATTTCCCCCAAATAATCTGCTCATGGTCTGGTTTTTCTCCCAAGGAATATGAGGCATGTGTAAAATTCTTACCATCAAATGTGAAATACCAGTGCTGGAAAGATAATGGTTTGACAGCAGCCAAGCTGCCCCAGGCTGCCATCACCTTGCATATTACTCCATGAGGTGTCTGAAACTTTTTTCAGTGTAAGATTCAATGGAAGATGTAATTACAATTATATGATTAATATTTTCCTTTTTTCCTTTTTGCTTTCTTAAAAAAAATAAAAAAAAACCCGAGAAAAATCTCAAAAGGTATTTTTCCTGTTCATACTGAGAACACTTTTGTGTTTGATGAAAGCTCTTTTTTTTTTTTTTTTTTACAGTGAACCTCTAGGGAAAAAAAACCAAACCCAAACCCTAGCAATTCATATTGTTGTAAAATTGTTCCCAGAGAAAAATACAATTGCTTCTGACTAGCTTTAGTTATCATGTTTTTTTTATTAAAATCTCCATCTCTTTGCATTCCTGCTGCTTATTTGACAGTCTCTGCTTGTCTTTCTTACACTCGCCACCATTTCACGATCTCTCTTTGTACTCCACACTTCCTATTTTTAATTGGAGTTTTCTTCTTTCCAATTCCTTCACCTTTTCTGTAGCAAACCTCTTAGGTAGTAGATGATCCTAATAATATCTGAGTTGGAGCTGAACTTTAGACCCACAGTATATCTGAGTTGTTTTGAAGTAGCTAAAAAGTATTAGAAAGAAAAAGGTAGACATGAGACTTTGTTGAATATTTTCACCTGATTTGTATAAGTGGAAAGGGGATGCAACACCACCAGCTAAAATAGAGTTCACATTCTTTTCTCTAATAAGAACTAGAGGTTGTTATATGGGAGAAATCATCTATTTTTAATACATTTATATATATTTATATGTTTATAAAGAGTACTTTGCATTCTGCTTCTATTTTTCTTCCCAAGAATGTGTTGGTGAAACAACTTGAAAGATCACTGAATGGGAGAATAAAGGATGTGGTAAGTGATCTCTGGAGGTCTCTAGACTCACCTCCTGGTCAGGGCAGGGCCAGGCAAAGCAGGTTGCTCAGCACCTCATCCAGGCGAGCTGTGAGCATGTCCATGGACAGAGATCCCACCATGTCCTTTTGGGCACCTGCAGCAGCCTGTAGGGACACAGTGGAACCCAGCCTGGTTTGCCCATGGGGTGTGGACAGGAGGACTGAATTACAGAATGGCTTGTGTAGGAAGGATCCTTAAAGATCATCTCATTCTGACCCCACTGCCATGGGCAAGGACACTTTCCACTAGACCAGGGTGCTCAAAGCCCCATCCAACCTCGCCATGAACACTTCCAGGGATGGAGCTTTGGGCATGAAGCTGCACTGGGCTAAGCCTTGGCCTTTCCTTTTGTTGTGACACTCTCATGCCTTCCCCGTCCCTCAGCTTGAAGCACATCAGAGAAGCAGTTCTGATTTTAACCTCTCTCTACTTCATGTCATTCAGCTCACATGATCCCATGCAATACTCTTCGGAAGGAAAGGAGCTGAAGAAAGGCTCTCACTGATCTTGTCAAGGTAGCGTAAGGTAGAAACAATGAGGGAAAGCAGCTATGAGGCTTTTGTTGCTTTCTCTAGGTCAAGCAGAAGGGCAGCACCCAGGTAGGGTGGATGCTTGGGATGCTGCCGGCATCAGGCAATCATGCGCCTCTCATTGTGTGAGTGCAAGTCCTTGTACTGTTTCCCATTGAGGTGGTCACAGGAAAATGAGGTCAGACTCTCGTATCACACACTGAGGCAGAGCTCTGTAGCTCCGCAGGCTCTCAGGGGGTGGATGTGCTGCTGCCCAAAAAGCAGCACATTTTCTGCATGGGGCATAAGACAGAGAGGCCAAGGTCCCACCCTGCAGGTGGCCCCAGCACTTGTGGACACCTACAGCAACCTCCATGAAGCCATGGGCCCTCCATTTTGGGGGCTGAAACAGATGTACCATATGGACATCTGTGACTTTACATCCAACTGAAATAACCTCAGCACACTGTGGAAAAAATGGCCTTGTCAAAGTTCAGTAACAGGAGCGATTTATTGGTCTGGTCACCTTCTTCTCTTCCAATATAATTTATATCTACTCTTTAAATCGGGAGTAATAACCAAATTATATATGTTGAAAATGGTGAGGTCTAGAAGTGCATAAAACATCTGAAATTAAACCTGAAATGGAGTGAAATTTGACTAGTTTCAGCTGTTGGTACAAGCTTAAAACTCAGGTAGGGCTCATTAGGAAGTTCATCTGACCTTTCTGACTGAACCCAAGGCCGATTTTATGTTTGATCCATAGAGAACATCTTATTCTTTTTCACCCTGCTTTTTTTTTGCCTACATGAAATCTCACTGATTATGACTGGAAGCTCCTAAGTTTGTTCAAATCCAAAGTTCAAAGTAAGTTCAAAGTAGAGGAAGCATGTAGCCATGAAAATGGAAATCGTTGAGTTTTAAATCCTTGAGATCAGAGCAGCTGGAATTTGCACTTTGCTGAAGCTTCCTGAGCCAGAATGCTCTGAAAAGATGAGAGT
Source organism: Pomatostomus ruficeps (assembly GCA_013400735.1). NCBI lineage: Eukaryota > Metazoa > Chordata > Aves > Passeriformes > Timaliidae > Pomatostomus > Pomatostomus ruficeps. The sequence goes on along the minus strand of VYZT01028741.1, from coordinate 52,824 downwards.
TAGATCCTGATGAATAGAGAAGAATGAAGGAGGGCCTGGTTTTGCCCTTCATCTTTGGTGAAGGTAAATGTCTTTCCTGAATGATTTTTCAATACAGATGAAACTTACCCACTAAATATTTGGATAGAGCCTGCCATGCAATACATTAGAAACAGGTAAATCAGTGCATACTAGAATAGGAATAACATCTTGCCTTTTTGGCCTTTAAGTAGAAGTATGGTAGGGCTAGGAGAGGTCTAGCTGCATGGAATTAGTTTACTCAGGAATTGTTATCTCAGTAGAAGTCTAAGCAACAGCTTACAATCTGCTGTATGATGGTGAAGAAATCAAGCCTTAGCCTTGCTAAGCTCTCAAGATAAAAGAAGTAAAGGTGCACCAGTTTTGTTTAGAGGAAGTGACTAAAACAGGCATGTGTTTGGGTGCAAAACTGCTTCTGTTTGGGGGAATGATAAGAACAACTGGAGAAAGACAAGTCCTATGATTGCTTTTCCTCCTTTCCTGAAAACATTTTGTATTTATACATGCTCTAGGAGTGAGAAAGAAATGGACCTGGGGAAGATAAAGTTCTGAAGGATGGAAAGATCCATCTGTATCATCTTGCCTGATACCAATCCAAATGTCAGGCATGGAGCCACATCCAGCAACTGCCTTGTGTCATCCAGAGACGCATAGCTGAACAAAGGGCAGGATTTTGGAAGTCCTCATCATGTAGTTCAGCACAGACTTGGAGCTGACTACCTGTAGCCATGGCTTTGTCATCATGGATATGGAGTGGGACTGTACAAGCTCATGTGACAGACTGCATTAGATTGCTCTGACTTCTTGGGACTAGTGCTATTTGAACTTCAGCAACAAGAACAAATCAAAACTGCAGTAGGAGATCTTGCTTACTAATAATTCTGTACATTTTGGTGGTTAAATTAGGGTGTTTAATCCACAAGTTTTTCAGGCCCTCTTCTGTCTGACTGGTTTGCTCTCATCATAATGTAATTCATGCCAGCAATTAGGCAGTGCTGCCTACAGCAATACCTCATCCTCCCGAGGGATTAGAGGCAAAGAGAAAGTCACTATGGTCTCCTAGCAGACTGCAGGATACATTTCTGTGTCTCTGCAGGTCTCTCCAGCCCCTTGCAACTCATACAAAAATCAGCAGTCTCTCCTGCTTTGATATAGGACATTGGCTTTGTCTTTGGCTGTAACATGGAAAGCTTTGGGTGCTTTGAGGATTGTAGAACAGAAGTATGAACACATGTGAAAGCAAAGTTGTTTTCAGTACCCCTGGAGCAAAGGTTTTCTGACTGTAAGCTGCTGTTATCCCCAGTGTGAGCCACATGTATGTCTACTAAAGGGTACAGGTGTCAGCCATCCAGCATTTGCTTATTCTTCCAGTCCTGCTGGTAATTCAGTCAGAGGTACGCTCTGTCTTCTGCCCCAGGAGCAGAGCATTCACTCTGGCATGAAGAAGAATAATGTTGACTCTTCTGAGGCTCATACCCTGCCTCCATTCCTTTCCTGCTGCTTCTAAGCCCCCTGACCCTTTCGAAGGCAGATCAGCAGCCTGCTCCATCTTCTATTGAATTGAATTGCAAATCTGGAGAGGCTGCACTGGGAGCAAGCCATCCATTTCATTCTGTGTCCCTGCTGTCCCTCCCATGGGACCAGGGCAGACCCTGAGGAGATGCAGTCAGCTTTTGTTGATTGAGCCCTCTGATGAGATTAACTTCGCCATTCTTTTTCACCCTGCTATATGGTTCCAGCTGTGTTTGGGCCAGCCAAGGCTCAGTCACAAGACAGAACAAAATTTCTGGAGCTCTGCATACAACTCATGGAAAGTGACTCACCCTTCTGGCAGCATCACTGGAGAAGCAAACTTGCAAAGCTCTGTTGCCCATTAGGAAAAATGAGGCAAGAGCAGGCAGCTAATTTTGGACAACCTACTTACCTACCTACCTACCTACCTACCTACCTACCTACCCACCCACCCACCTACCATATGACAAGAACCCTACTGACAAGAGTACCCTTCAGCAAACGGCCTTTCTGCTGAGGAGTGGAAGATGGATGGCCAGTGGGAGGGGCACCATGACCTGCAGCACATGCTGCAGGGGATTACAGTGTCCTGACCCTACAGTGTCCTGATCCTAAGGAAACCAGTGTGGACCACAGACCCAGGGTCTGTGTCCTTACTTGGAGTGACTAATTTTCCAGTGACTGACAGAGGTGAGGGGTCAGAGGGAGAGGTCAGAGTGGGTCATGGATCAGTGGAGGCAATAGAAATCAAAAAGAAACCCTTGGCCTTTGAGGTTAGTTTGTATTAGCAGTTGTATCTATCTTTTTTTTAGCTCCAGCCTTGCTTACCCTTTGGAGTAAACTGCTTTCCCCTGAGCACCTACAGAAGAGCAGGTCAGAAGATAGCAGCCACGCTTACAAGGTTTATGCCTGGCATCCCTCTGTGGTGACCCTGTGACAACAGGATTTCACTGCTGTACCTCCCCAGAGCTGCTCTCACTCCTGGTGACTTCAGTGACAGAAGTTTTAGCCTTTTTAAGCAATGCAAGAGATGCAATAAATTGCAACATGTTATTATGTTTGGTATCTTGGGCAGAGCTCTGCTCTGTGGTGTGCTGGGTGGCACATCAGCCTCGGTGTGTTCTGCTGAGTACCCCACATTCATCTTGTGTGAGCCGCCAATGCCCCCTTCAGCACACTGGGGTTATGGTGTCACTTGAGAACATTCCCTTTCACCACTGCTGCATCCCAAGGGTGCTCGTTACTGACTCTCAGGGACTAGGTGTGGAGAATACAGGGAAAAGGAGTTCCCACTGTGTCTCAGTTTTGGTGTGTATATGTGTGTTTATGTTTCTCTTTCTTTCAGTGATGACAATGAATGAATCTGCAATCCTGTTCTAAAATTAAGAGTTACATAGTTAGTTCTGTGTCATGCCTGCAGCCCTCACAGTGGCTGTCTTGAAAGCAATAGTTCAATTTTTCAGCAGATTTGCAGTCTTTAAAATTAGGCTTAATTCCAAAACTGAAAAGCAAAAGGAGCCTTCTGGCTATTTCTTGACAGAGTTTTTTTGTCTCCAGCTGACCACTAGCTCAGTGAGAGCAGCACATCCTGATGGTGTGGTAATGTCAGGGAATGCAGAGTGTGACCCTGAGCCCAGTCCTCCATGTGGGTGGCTGTTTCTTGTCATGGCACTCATGACATGCTCTGGTTGGAAGCTGCAGGAAGGCAATGTGCTTCCTTGCTTTCCGTTTCTGGTTAGTGGTGCTTTCTGAGGAGACAGTAGCTCTTTCTCCCCTTCCCTCCTTCCAGGTGTGTTTGATTTGGGGTTTTCATAGGTGCTGTTTGGGGTTTTCAAGTCACTTGGGCAAAGATCTCTGGCCCTGGGAACAAAATTGTCACAGGGCTGCATATACAGGGATTTTGATAGGGACCAGCAGTTGCAGGGCTTGTCTTAGTAGGGGAACGTGTTCTAGCTGTGGAGAAGATAATTGGTTGTAAAAAACATATGGCACATCTCTGTGTGAGCAAGGCAGTTGTTATGTTGACAAACTCAGCCTTGCTGACAGAATGGCTGTGGAGCATTTTACTGTACAGTGAATTCTTTATCCTGTTGTACGTTTTCCCGTAGCTACTATTAGAAGTTATCATCTTCAATATCCCTCTTGTCTCACATCTGGTGAGAAATAGTAAGGTCAGTGTTCCACAAGCCATCAATGTCTCAGCAAGCCCACTCTTTTTTTTTCTGTCTTGACAATAGCCAATAAATCTCAGAAGACTTCCTTGAAATACAGGAGAGAGGAATCTGTTTATAGTCTGTATGCTGTTACTTAGAATATTCATAGAGTCATAGAATAGTTTAGGTTGGAAGGGACCTTTAAAGGTCATCTAGTCCAACCCTCTTGCAATGAGCAGGAACCTCTTCAACCAGATCAGGTTGCTCAAAGTCCTGTCCAACTGGACCTTAAATGCTTCCAGAAATGGGGCATCTGCCACACCTCTGGGCAACCTGTTCCGGTGTTTCACCACTAATACCTGCTTTTTTTTGTTAGAATAATCACTTCTACTTGAGCTGGAAAAAATCCAGACTGTCCCAGGAAAAGGTGGCCTTGTGCCGAGGAATGTGATGGTTTCCATGGCAATAGATTAAGATGGGCTGTCTAAGGCCAAATCAGATCTCAGCAAGCTCTGAAAAAATCTGGGGTGTTGGTGCCCATTACAGTCTGTAAGCACAGCACCATGGTTTCCCAGTTCTTCTGATTAGCTGTGAAATAGAAATAGACTCTGCAGCTTCCTAAGGATTTACATTCAAAAGGTGCTGCAACACTGACTGACTTGGTCAATATTGCTGGAAAAAAAGTAAACCAGTGGTGAATTTACTGCTCAGAGTTGTGTTTTCACAAGGAAAGCAGGGTACAACTAGTCTTTGAATCATGACAGCTCCTCTCTGTTCTCTCTTTATAGTCTGGTCATGACCCTCAGCATGGGGACGTGGGAAAAAGAGTTTTGGGGTTATTTAGTCCCATATGCTTTGATACAGGGATTGAAAATTTAATCTTCTTACTGCATGTAGTTTTCTGCATGAGACAACAGAAACTTGAGACAGAGGCATTGGGTTGGGAATGTCAGTCTGTTTGCGTTAGACTTCTCTGCTTTGGACATCTCCAAATGGAAGTGGCTCAAATAATGGGCAACCTCCAGCAAATCATCTCTGTGGTTTTTTGAGGAGCCTAGGAATAGGAGTTGCTTATTTGGAGATATTTTAGCTTGCTTGATGTAATCTATCTTCTTTTCTGACTGTAAGTTGTTGAGATGAGTGATTATCTGCATAGGAAGAGAAGTATTTTTTGAGAAGAAATCTGGTTCTAGCTTGACTACTTATTCAGTGTCTAAGGGGATATTTCTTTTCTTATTTGCACAGCTTCAGTCAGAAAAAGGTAAAAAATCTGCTGCAATCTCTGGCATAAGTCTTTCCTACTCATTCCTCTAATGAAAGTATGAGTTTAGAATCCCTTCCTAGACAGGCTGCTTCAGTTGTTGCCCAAGTAACTCCAAACTATGTATTAGCAGCTTGGGCTATTTTTGAACAACAACAACAACATCTTTTTAATATTAATAATTTATGTGCCTAAAAATTTCCCTGTCATTCTTCCCCTCAGAATCAGATTTTTTTTTTATTAGCTCCCTGTTGAGCAGACTATGTTTTGATTTGGGGAGAAATGATAGTCACTGCTTGATGACAGTTGAGACAGACATTATTGGGAACATCCCTGCATGTCTTACCAGCAGTTGGAAATATTTGGCTGAGCTGATGCCGGATGACATTTTCACTCCAGTGTAAGACAGCCCATGTAGTTGGGTACTGGTGTCCTGCTGTGTGGTAGGACATAACCTTAAAACTGACACCTTGGCACTGGTAAGATTGCCTTGTACATTTTTATGTTTTTAGCATGGCCTGAAAGCAGTGAGCAATCTTTTCTAAACCCATCTTCCAAATTCCCAACCATTAGCAGATAAGGAAATTTAAAAGCCACAGATAAACTATAAAGTTGCATTGTTACCAGCAGTGAAACTATCAGAATCCTTTCTGAATACATTTCTACTCTTTACCCGAACAACTGATTCTAAGAAGATATCAACTTATTTAAACACTACATGAAAGAACTACTTCTACCTAACCCTGTCAATTCTGATGATTCTTTATTGGTGAAATAACAACTAATTGTTCCTTAAGTATCCCTGGCTTGTAAAGTTTGTTGATAGTCATGTTGTTTTATCTTTAATTACTTCTTTCTTAAGCTATTATTTGGGCTTTTGGTTAACACTGTGCTCTTTTCATGGACTTGTTGATAGTCCCAGTTTAGCAGAGCCCATAGTTGTCTGCAAACTCACTCCTCAGTGGAACTGTGTGTAAGTCTCAAACTCGAGATCCTCTTGAGGATCTTTCCATGCCTTTGCTATCAGTGTATCTCTGCACCTGTCTTTTCCATTTGCTTTTCCTTTTGTGAGGAAGCAGGAGGCTGTCTCATTTCCCTGAAGAGCCAAGCACCCCTGTCAGCCAGCATTACTCATGGTGACTGTGGCACGCAGCTGCGATGGTGATGGAATCTCTTGGATAGACACTGCTGGGTCTCATGGGATAGGCAGTCCTCCTGAAGACCCCAGGAGGTAACATGAAATAGGAGCATGAGATACTTCATACTGTTATTCCCATAAACCACTTCAAACTCAAAAATAATGGCACTTCAAATTCAAAATTATTATTTTGTTGTCAACCAGACAATTTTGGCACAAAATTGCTTGGTTTGCAATAATCAGTAAGGAAAAATCCAATTTTTTCATTGAAACTTTTGATTAAATTATTTTTCCATTTTTCTCTTTTCATTGAGATTTTCTATTCAAACACCTGACAGTAAATTTCTGATGTTGCTAAGTTGAATCTCCAAGCAAGTGTTTCTACCTTCCCGTAACAATTTCTTGTGTATTGAATCAAAACTTTTGGGCAACATCAGAGATAGTTTTTGTTTGTTTCCTTGCCCCACTGTCTGTCACAGCTGAAAGAAGAATAGAGGCTAACAATGTCCAAAGTAGCCAAGTCCCCTCAGCCTAAGCTTTCTCAAGGCCAGCATGATTAATGCCAGCTTTAAGCACAGCTAACACAGGCAGTTGCCCAGGGCAGCAGACTGGTGGTGGCAGCAAGACAGTCACTGCTCCTCTGCGTTCTTTTCTGTGTCAGAGTCACAGGGATGGAGCTGCTGCCAGGCATGCAGGGCAAGGTGTGCGAGCCAGTGGCTGTGCCTGGGTGTGCACTGTCTCCCTGCAAGCAGTAACTGCTGCCCATCCTCCTCCTACTCTCCTGGCATCACTCTGAGGGTGGAGCTCTCCTGGCTCCAGTTCTACCCTCTGCTTGCCATCCCCAGGCAGAGAGAGCCCATCCGTGCTGCTTCTCCATAAGGTGGCAAAGTTGAACTTCCTTTACACCAACAAAGGGCTTTGAACTAGCTCTGCAAGAGGTTCTGCCTTATATTTACAAATGATGATTAGGTGTTTCAGTCTTTCATATTCTTTGGAAAACATTACTACACATAAGTCACTTGAATGGTTGTCAGGCATGACCTTGGTACCTTCAGAAAACATTTTTTTGCCTCTGCATTTTTTTCCACTTGGACCCATGTGTACATTTGAGTGTTGTGTGTGTGGCTGATGGGAGGAATATATACTGTACACGTGTATTTCTGTGTGAGCGTGATTTTGACCAAGTCTGTGCTAATTTAATCATGTCTGATGATGGTTTACAAGAAAAGGTTTAAAACATAAATGCTGGGTATATATTCTGAAGTTTGTGGATAAACACCTCTCTGTAGACAAAGGAGAAGAGGGCACTCAGGAGTGGCATTATCACTCTCTGCAACTACCTGAAAGGAGGTTGGGACCAGGTGGGAGTTTCCCTCTTCTACCAAGCCACTAGTGACAGAATGAGAGAACATAGTCAGGGGAGGTTCAGGTTGGACATTAGGAGAAATTTCTTCACACAAAGGGTGATTAGATATTGGAATGGGCTACCCAGGGAAGTGGTAGAGTCATGGTCCCTGGAGGCGTTTAAGGAAAGACTGGATGTAGCACCCAGTGCCAGGGTCTAGATGACATGATGGTGTTCAGTCATAGGCTGGACTTGAAGATCTCAGAGATGTTTTCCAACAAAATTTATTGTGTGATTCTGTAGCTGAGTTTTGCTTAGTTCAGAGAATTGAGGTGCAGCTCTGGGTCCTGAAGTCTCTATTGCCTGTTCCCACCTAACAGAGGAGCACTTCCAGTTCCTGATAGGGGCTGTAAGGCATCACACGCCAGATGAAGAGGTGTCCACTGTGGTTAAACACTGCAGTACCTCTGGTGCATTGCCTAGGCTGGTTCTAGTAAAGATGATACTGGTATATGATGCAGGTACAAAGTCTTCTCCAGGTGAAGAGTCTCCCTATTCCAAGAGACACTTGAGGTGGACATTTCTAGCCAGAGTAATATTACTGTCACAGTGGGCAGTAGCTGCAGAAAGGGTGTGTGCAGTCACACAACATGAGCTCTGTTTGGTGGCTGTGAATTACAAGGGATGTTGCAGCTCAGTGGCAGCGTTTCAGTGCTGCACAAAAGATGCTCTCACACTTCTGTGCTGCACTAGTGAGGGGGGCCACTACTGTGAATATGGTGGGCAGAACGTGCATGGGGAGAAACACAGGCCAGGTTTTTATTTTTGTTGTTTTGTGGGGCAGGCCGTACGTTGTGTGCATGCTGACATGGCTCCTGCAAGGCGCCAGTCTGAGCAGTGAAGGGATTACATGTTTGGTGTTGTTTGGGTGGCAGGCACTGTGCTGTGTGTTGGACCTCCACAAAAGACAATAGAAAGTCAGACGGAAATGCTGTCACTGTGGACACAGCACAAGGCAGAGCTGTATCTTTGCTTTAGTCCTTCATGTTTTCCCCCATGGCTCTTTCCCTTTCATCGTTTTCAGGGCAGGGAGATCTTCACTTCATCTGTCGAGTGACCTTCCCATCCCCTGCCTGCAGCACTGGAAAGAGATTAGCACAGATGAGAAAACACAGAAGAAACCTGCTGAAGCTAGTATAGGAAAGTCACAGGAGGAGTGAGCAGCAAGGTGTCTGAGCATGGCTGGGTTGTCTCTAGGGGACACAGACACAGGATGGTTTCAGGCCTTGGCGCCACTGGTCCTGTGGGGAATTGCAACTGCTTTAATTAGGAGCTAGCTTTAGCATTTCCCCAGAGAGGCAGGAGAGGGGGAGACGAGAAGTCCCTGGAGAGAAGGGGCAAGCTGGAAAAAAGGAGCAATGAACACAAACTGGAATAGATTTTCTAAAGGAGGTACCGCACACCTGGAGATCTTCTAGGACGGCATCAAGAAAAAAATAGTAGTGGTTGCAATTAATGAAAAGGTGGTGGGGAAAGATGTTCTTGTGCCAAATATCAAGAGTTCTCAAGTCTGTGGATCTTCACGTGCTTACAGCATTGGCTGCCTTAAGGCTATGAGGTCTGCTGTGGGCTACGTGCAAATTCCCTCACTTGGTATCCTCTTTTGCAGTGCAGCACCTGAGAAACTACTTGAGGGCCACCCTGATCTAGTATCAGGCTGAGGTGAAAAGTAGGGCTGGGGGGTGAGGAAGCCAGCATGTTACCAGTACTTGCAATGAGAGCCTGACTGTGACCACCAGGAACACGCTTTCTGTGTACAGAGTGGATTCAAGGCTTGCAGAATATAACAGCAGGTGTGGGAAGGAGGAATTGGATCATGCTGGGTAAGCAAAGCGAGATCTCGGGCAGAATGGGCAGGATATGACTAGCCTTCTCTCCGCAGCCAAATCTTGTCTTCCTATGGCTGGACATAACTTGCATGGAAATGGCTATTCCCTGGGCCCTAGCTAATACAGTAAGGGTTAATGCATTGCATAGTGGCAATAAATTTTGTGTGCATGACAGAGGAGTGGGCCGGAAATGTTTGCTGAGGAGAAGCTGCTGTCAGCATTGTGCCTTTTATTAGTCTGTACTTTTCTTCCTTCCCTCTAATGAAATGCCCATTGATATTTATGGCCATGTCACCTGGTGAGAAAGCCATTGTCACCTCCATTGACGCTTCTCCCATCACAGCAGGTCCCATTCTAGCACTTCAAAGTAATTTTCATCTTTTTCAATGGACAAACCTTTTCTGGATGGATTTACCTGCCCATTGAACTGGCAAAGATTACCTCAAGACAGCAGCAGAGTGGACCTGTATGACTTCACTGTCTGTTAAGTGCACTTGCACTCTTCTAGGGACACTTGGGAGCTTATGTCATGGGCAGTCTGCAGCCTGTTGCAAAGGATCCAAATGCACCCTGCTCTCTAGTGACTTACTTTTAGTTTCTCTTGCTCCTGTCTTTGCCTTGCTTTATCTTCCAGATAGCTCTTGATCCCGTTGACTCTTTTATGGGGACAGCAGTTCTCAAAGACAAGCTTTGTTCACTGACCAGGCTCATCTCAGTGTCTCAAGAAGGAAAGGACAATAGGAGTTCAACCCTTATTAGCCATCAGAAACTCTATGCTAGAGAGAGCTCTTAAAGGTATCCAAGATGTGAAAAATACTTCTCAGTTTGCAAGAGCTACAGGATTAAAATGGCTAGAAAACTGTGCTTTACTGCAAAGCAATAGTTATTTTACTCTGAAGATACATGGCTGTATTGACAAACAGCTACATATTCCTTTGTAATGTGTCTTGAGAGGCAGGCACTCACAGGGGTTTTTAAGATAAAATCTACCTATACTACCTGTCAGTGAAGAGGTAAATTATTAGTCTTAGCTCAGTTGTCTTTGGTGTCTTTCATTCTCTTTTTTTTTTGTTTGTTTGGCTGGTTGGTTTTGTTTGTTTTGTTGGGTTGTGGTTTTTTTGGTGGGGCAGGAAGGATCTTGGCTTTTTCTTCAAGGTTTTCTTCAACATTGTAAAACCCCTTAGCAGAACTGGCCACCTACTTCCACAGCTGGTAGGGTGAGATCACAGAAACTTTTCATAATCTCTCAGAGGAACTCCTGGGTTGCTGGTAGGAGTCTATGAGCAAAGAAGAAGGCTTGATGCCAGTACCATTCCCTCCTGCATGCACAGCTCTAACCATCAAATTTTTCACAGCCATGGGGGAAGATGTTTGATTCTTAGGTCCAAGTGTGCTTCCCAGGCAGCTGTTTCCTACCTCCTAAGAGGAGACACAGTGGGCTAGAAGGAAGGCTGGTTCTGGTCTTTAGGCTGCCAGCTGGACCTCCCTGATATGGTGTTGGCATCTGGACAAAGTACAACTGCTGTATGTTCTCTTCTGATGGTTTATTTCTGAGTATGAAAACAAACAGGAACAAAAACTCTTAGGTCTGTAGGTCTCACTACATCACATGGGATCTGAAATAAAAAAAATCTTTACTCCTTCATATCACAGAATCACAGGCTTGGTGGGTTGGAAGGAACCACAGTGATCCAACCTCACTGCTCAAACAGGGTCATCCCAGAGAACATGGCACAGGATTGTGTCCAGACAGGTCTGGAATATCTCCAGTGAGGGAGACTCCACAACCTGTTCAGGCAATCTGTTATAGTGCTGGGTCAACCACAGAGTAAAGAAGTTCATTCTCATGTTCAGGTGAACTTCCTGTGCATCAGTTTTTGCCCATTGCCTCTTGTCCCATTGCCTGGAACCACTGAAAAGAGCCTGGATCCATCCACCTGACACCCTTCCTCCAGATACGTACAGACACTGATGAGGTCCCCTCTCAGTCTCTTCTTGAGACTCAACAGGCCCAGTTCCCTCAGCCTTTCCTAAGAGAGATGTTCCAGCCCCTTAATAATCTTTGTCATTCCCTGCTGGACTGGTTCCAGGAGCTCCATGTCCCGCTTGTGCTGAGGAGCCCAGAACTGGACATAGCACTGCAAATGTGCCTCACCAGGGCTGAGCAGAGGGATAGGATCACCTCCCTTGAGCTGCTGGCAATGCTCTTCCTAATGCACCCCAGGATCCCATTGGCCTGCTTGTCCTCCAGGGCACTGTTGGCTCAGGACAGGTTGTTGCCCACCAGGACCCCCAGGTCCTTCTCCACAGAGCTCTTTCCAGCAGGTCAGCCCCAGCCTGTGCTGATGCCCGGGGTTATTCTTCCACACATGCAGGACCCTGCATTTGCTTTTGTTGAATTTCAGAATGTTCCTCTCTGCCCATCTTTCCAGCCTGTTGAGGTCCTTCTGAAGGACTGCACAGCCCTCCAGGGTATCGGCCACTCCTCACAGCTTTGTGTCATCAGTGCACTTGCTGAGGAGTCCTCTGCCCCTTCACCCAAGTCATTGATAAGTTAAACACTACTCTTAAGTTAAACAATACCACTCCCTGCATCAAAGGTGAGAAGTTTCCTGTGAATTAAAAGACATGATATGCAAGAGAGAGTTGCTTCATCTTCTTTCAGTTAATAACATGAATATACCACACTTATGAAAACATAGCCTTTTATTGATGTAATCTTCCAGGAGATCATTTTTTATGTTGTGGCTAAAACTGTTTGCCAGAAAGGACTGTTCCTCATCACTATCCTGAATCTGGCTTGAAGAGTAACATATTCACTCACATCTTCCTTAGGCCAGTAAAAGCAGAATAATTTAATCATTTTCTTTCCAGTAACTCAGGCGTTTTCCCCTCTCTGAACCTTTGTCTTGTAACAGCTGAACCATAGGTCATCATTATTTTTCTTTCAGCCTTTCCTAGGTAGAACACTGGCTCTATCCCCTTTGACAACACCTTTTCCTCCTCTTTCTCTCTTTCATTATTTCATAATTAACTGTCTGGTCTAGACATAAAATCCTAGGAGACACAAATTGTTTATTTACTCTATAGAATTTTTTCTCTCAGCTCTTTTGATTAATCCTATCCAAGTAAATAAAAATTAATCTGTAAAATGGTTGTTTAAAAATAATGTAGTCAGAGTTTTCTCTAGGGTCAATAGCAGCAGAAACTTGTGAGATAGTACAATTAAAACAGGTTACTGAAAAACCATCCTTGAATGTTTTTTCCAGGGCTCTTGGAAGAACTTCAACAGAACTTGCTGTTAGTCCATCTGACCCTAGGTGACAAGCAGGCAGTGCGCTGCTGAATTTATTTGAAGAATAGTTGTAAATGTCTCAGAACTAGGAAAACAGTGGACAATTGCTGGCAGAAACATTTTAAACCTCATCCTTTGGAAGTTCAAGACATAATTCCCATTGGCCAAAATGTTACCCACACTATACAGTCAGGTTATAGGTAGAATACCATACTCCCTACAACATCACTTCATAAAAGGGTCATTTGGTTTTGTGTTTGGTTGGGGGTTTTTTGTTTTGTTTGATCATTTTTATTTTGTTCTGGTTTTTAATAAGTCTTTACAATAAAGGCCTTGTTTTATATTTACAGGATTAAGTAATTTCTTCACTAACAAACTTGGGCTTTAAGGGACAGAAGGGAAAAACATACTATCATCTAATCTGACACATGCCAGAGACATTTATCCAGCTGTTTCAGTAATGAGTCCAATAACTTGTGTGTGTTTAAAATAATGTATCATCCAGTAATGTATCTAATCTTGATTTGAAGATTTAAAAAATGTGCCAAAGCCAGCCTATTTTTGTACTTCATTCTTACATTTGTTTAAAAAAACAAAAACAAAACCCAAACCAAAAAGCCAAACAGGTCTTATTTCTTGTCTGGATTTGTCTGTGTCTAGCTTAATGTTAGGATTTGTTGGCTCATTTTTCTCTGCCATACTGAAGACCCCATAAGCACTGGCCAATTCTCTTGAGGTGTTTACAAATAATTTAGTCACCTCTTGGTCCCCTCCTTGATAAGATGAGGAGACTAAGCTATTGATACATTAGTCTCCTCACCTTTGATATGTGAGAGCTGCCCTCTGTCATCTTCTCTTCTTAGTCCAGTTTCACCCCATGGCTGTGCACAGAAACAAGTGAGCAACACAGAGTCCCTGTGCTTTGTGGATGCCATCTTTCCCCAGCTGGGACTGAGTCTCCTGTCTTACCCATAAGATGTGCTCTCTGGAGCTGTTTAATTTTGGCGCGTGTTCACAGCTTTTTTGGGGGAATTCCGTCATGTAATTGAGCCCAGCAATCTCTGTATGTTCCCATTTCCTTATGGGAACAATCTGCAACTTTTTCTTAGAGGAGGATTCTACATAGCAGCAAGTTCTGGAAAGCTCTTTCATCCAGCTATAAATTTGAGAGATTTTTTTTCTTTTTTTTGAAACCCCAAACTTTGAAAACAGCTGTTGTCTCCATCTGAAAGAACACAGCATAAATCAGCCATCTATGAAACTGCCTAAGTGTGGAAAGTTGAATAACGTTTTCAGACATAAAGAAACAGACATTTGGATTGGGCTTGGTGTGAAGTTCTTTGAGGGATGAGAAGCTTGTTTATTTTGTTCATACCAAAATCAGTCCAAAAATACTGCCATCAGCTTATCCAGTGTAAGAGGACATTCCCACAGTAGCCTTCCCCTGCACTGAAACTGAAGACTTCTTGAGGCTGATCTTGGATTCTGTTCCATTTGGAGGACTTTCACATGCTTTAACCTACCCAGATCTCTGAAAACCTCTCCCCTTTGCAAGTCCCATTCTGCAATCTCCTTCTTCTATGAGTCACCTCATAGGAATTCCTGAAAAAGTTTTGTCTTCAGTTTTACCAATAAGTGATGCTCTTTGTGATCCCCTGTGGAGCTGTGAAGCTCAGGGTATTTGCTGCAGAAATACAGGAGCAAAGGATCTTGCAAAGACAGCCAAGCAACTCAGATGTGATGCATTTGTTATTATGGGACTGTGGAAAAGCCCTCTTTCCTTTACCCATCCCAATTTTCTTTTTCATTAGCCTCCTGATGCTAACCTCTGAATAACTTCTAAAGTAAACCACCCATAAATATTGCACGAGTCTCCAATACTAAAAGCTGATAAAGTTTATAGCACTTATAAAATAAATAGAAGGAAATGCTTTTCAGTTTCCTATTTATAGGTCTCAAGAGAGATCTCAGGTATGATTTATCACTTCAATTTTAACTGTATTAGTCTCCCCCTTTCACATACACACAACTCTTTTCCTTGGTCATTCCTTTTTTCTCACACACAGCTGCTTCCTCTTTTCCCTGTAGACGTGCTCACACCCACACAGCCATTTGCCCTCCACATCCTTTCCTAACAGGCAGGAGACTGTGCTCTTTTACAGAGTGTTGAGTGCCATCAGTTTTCACCAGAGTCAGCAGGCATTGAGGGTTCTCAGCATTTAGTCAGGGGCTCTCAACCACACGTAATTCAAAAGAAAAAGCTATTTTTTTCAAGTGAATGTGGCATACGGCCAAAGAAGGATTAAAAAAGAGGGAGGCAACATTTTGGACGTGGGTGGATCATTAAAGCACAGACAGTATAGTTAACATAGGGTATGTTTCTTTTTAGGGCATTCCTATATGCTTTCCAAGTGTTAATGTCTCTAAGCATGCAGTATTCATCCTCAATTGCCAGTACATTGCACTTGAGCAGATAAATGTACTGTGGCTAATAATACCCTTTTCCTTGGAGAAAATGAACATCACTCCTTCTGTTTTATAAAAGTGGAGGCACACTTCTGGCCACGTATCACGTGTCTGAATTAGCATTTTATTTTGGTGCAAAGGTGCACTTCTGAAGTAAATATCCTTGTTGTCCCCATTTAGTTTATTTTCCCATTTAAATGGAAACTCTTGTTCCAGAAATATACCTGCTAACAGGCATTCAAGCCATGGGGCCAGACCACAGCTAAACCAACTTAAACTCCCCAAAACACATAAATGTGTACATCAGATTGTCAGTGCCAGCTGTTTTGCTTTAAAGTTCCGTTCCTATTACAATGCAGCATTAGCTAATGTGTCAAGCCACATCACTATGACAGCATTTGACACCACTGCATCCTAACTGCATTTTCCTGTCCTGGTTCTACATTAAAAACCAACCAAACAAAAATGCCTTTTATGACTGTGGTTGAAATAAATACATTTATGTTTGAAATTTCCACAGACTTCACTTCCAGGGTTTTCCTTCCCAAAACCTTCAATTGATACTGGAACATGAAGAACAGTGAAAAAGAGACCACGAAAACCAGAAGTCCTCAAAACTGAAGTCTAATTTGCTCCAAGGAAATAAAGAATTAAAAATGCTGCTTCCGATACTGCTTATGTTAAGTTGCCCATCTCTTCATCACAGGAGGGACACTGAAGTTTAGATGACATGAATCTGCTTGCTAGAAGGATCCATGTTGAATGGATTGGTAAGGGGTATGGATAATGGAAAAAAGGTTCAGCATAGGAGAAAAAGGAAATGACAGTTGAAAATAACTGCATGCAGTGAAAGGGGAATTTTTTAGAAGCAAATGCTTCTCTTACTTAAAAAAAACCCAAACAAACTGATGTGGGGAGAAGAGTACTCTGTAGAGATACAGAATTCCTCTTCCTGGAAGAGGAAGTGGCATTACTGTTTGAAATTTGCAGAGCCCTTCTTACAATTTCTTCATATATCCTCTGATATCAGTCTCTGTACAGGAAATGCCACTGAGAAAATGTTACTCTCAGTGAATTGTGCTCAATTGTTTGGCTGAGGCTCTGTCTTGCTGATCCTCCCTGTTACAAAATACTGCCTTGTCAGCACTGCCATTCTCGAGGGCCTGTCCCCTTCCTCTCCAGTTTCCATTGCTCTGGCTAAGGCTTTGCTGTTCTTGATGCATGAGCTCTCACCTCTACCACATCTGATCAAACCATCGCCCGTTTGTTATTCAGCCTGTTAGGGAGCACAAATAAACCTTTCACCATTTACTGCTTTGTACCCCACTGACTGTGCTGTTGTCTCATACTGACAGCAACCACAGCTGCCCTTTTTACCTGCTCAGGACAAAGGCAACTGGTCAATCAGTATCAACTCTATTCCTTTCCAGTTCAAAGCTTACTCATTCTCTGTGGTCACGGAGAACCACTTCTGGACACAAAAAATAGTATTCTGGATTAGTTCATCATTTATCGTATCTGACAAAATTGACCTACCTGCTGGATAACGTTGGGCTATATTCATTGCCTTCTGGAAATATTGAAACTGTAAGAAGAGAACTGTAACTTAAACTGACTTATAATTCCACCATTTAGCCCCCCTGTTGTCATCTTGAGACCATCAAGCACAAGGTTTGTTTCAACTGCGTTCAGCCACCTAAAACTGAAATATATAAGTGTGAAGTCTGAGTCCCTCTATAATCAGTGGGGAGACACAAGTGGCTACATGTGATGTTGCTTCCATCTATTAGAGACACCTCTTAGGATGAGATGAGTGCTGCCTAGGTTAGGAAACCCATTTGTCCATGTGGCCTGTATTGTTAATAAAATGAGAAGACTCCTTCAGAGGGGTGATTCAAAGACATATTTTGCTGCTTAGTGACACAGGAAGAGGATGGAGAATGCACAGAGAAGGCCAGTCTGTAGTCACAGGTCTGACATGCAGCTACCCCTCCATGCAAATGCTTCTCTTTCTAAAAGGTACCACTGGGAATCAGAAGGATGATGTCTTTTGGTTGTTGTCCAGCCCCTGGTGAATAAGTTATTGAGGATTTTCATAGCAATAAGGGAATTCCTGAGCTTCTTATACAGCAGCTGCCCAGCAATTCTTCCTTCTCAACCTTCCTGACCTTGGCTCACCCCGCCTTTGCAAGGCCTTTCTGCAGTGCATTTCTCCTATGGCAGCAAAGAGGTTAATGAACAAGCCACCCAACACAGTCTCCTTAGGATAACAACAGACTCAGATGCTGAACTGCCTGGCAGATACTGCAAGGCCAAGTGCCAGTGAATAGAGGAGCAAAGCAGAAGATGTGCCTGGTCACTGAGGGAAATGTACAAGGCCTGGAGATGGCTGGGGTAAACAGCCTGAGAGACAGCCATCAAAAACCAGGTGGATTTATTAGCCTGCCAAGAAGCAGCTTGGTGAATGCAATATGTGAAAGGTAAATGTCAGTAAGCAACATGAGCTATGGAGCTCTGTGAATAGCCTCTAAAGACCAAGCCTGATGTGCCAAAGAGCCTTTATTTGCAGAGATCAGTTCTCTCACATGTCACTGAGGATGGGCTGAGCTTTCCAAGTCGAGAAAATGACATGGTTCCTATCAAACCATTTTATTCTGTGCATCCTTGGAGTAGATCGTGCCTCTTGATGAGTGTACCACTGGTCACAGAGAACTGCAAACACTACAGAAGAGCCCAGTCAAGGTCCTTTGGTCCTGCAGAGAAGATTGATAAGGATCACAACAAGCAGAATTTTTCTTCCTGAAGCCTGAAAAATTGGGAATTAGATACCAAGCACTAATGTAGGGCTTAAATCCTCCCTGATTCCTCTCCTGGAAGAATGGGTTTTTGCAAGCTCAGTAATCTTCCTTTATCACGCTTGGTCCAAAAGCTGAAAGATATTCTCCTGCTCTGACAAACAGATAGGAACAGCAGGCCATTGCGCCCTACATTTTCCTTACTGTGCCTCAGCACAGGACTGGCAGAAAAGAAGTATCAGCATGGAGACTGCTCCATGCTCCATTCAGCTGTGAGCAAGCCTCCCCACTGAGCTTGCCAGTGAGAGGGAATGTAACGAGCTCCAAAGAGCTGTGGTTTCAGTGGTATGGGCACCTGTCCACTAGGAAGTGCGTTGAAACCTCCGACGCATTTCACAGGTTCCACCAGAGACCCATCAAATGCTAATAACATTCAATCACTGCTAACCAAGGCTGATTTTGGACCAAATGCTTGGAAGTGAAATACAGCCTATCCCACCACCTGCCCCTGCCATAAGTCAATTATACACTGCAGTATTTGAAACCAATAAAACAGAGCTTTTTACTATATGTCATGGCTTTCTTTGGAAGGTATTGCAACCACAGTTGAGTTTGGAAACTTCACACATAGCTTATTTTATTTTCTTTAATGACTTTATACATACATATCTCATTACCAACCTTTTATCCACATGATGTTGCTAATTTTTTTTTAAATTGCAAAGAATATTTTGTTTCCTTGTTTCAGTTTGGCAATGAACTATATAATCTCGTTCCTTATTTAGATGCATTTGCTCAGACAGCTTTCATACTGCCCACAATTAGAATCCACTCCAATTCAAACACCGTCACATATCACATTCCAACCCACTCAATACAATGCAGTGGCAGAGACGCTGAGGCATCTGTTGAGAGGACCTAATGCCAGAGTCTGAGCCGTGGTTTGCTCCCATGCAGAGACCTGCACCAGCTCTAATGGTGTCCAGCCACTTCAATGGGCAGTGAAATGCCAACAGAGGCAAAGGTAAACCACATCTCTTACATATGACCTATGGGTCACCAGGTAATTGTAGTGATATGGCCTAATCCAAAGTTAATTTTTACACGGGGACAACCTGCTGCTGGGTTCAGCTGGCTTTGAAAGGAGCCCTTAGATAAGCAAGGCAGTTCTTGACTGGAGCTTAGGTAGCTCTGTGTGGTGAATAACTTTATAACCCTGACATTTCCCAGAGAGAGAACATCTGTCAGCACCCCATTAACTCCAGGAAGAAGGAAAATTTCAAGATGAAAGACAAAACCTGTTGTTTTAGTTTCAGCTGTGTTTATCATATGAGGTTATCTACAATTTCAGTGCTGCAATGGAAAAGAGCAAGTCCTTAAAAGTGAAGGAAAGCAAAAATAAGAGTGGAAATTTTTTTATTAAAAGAGAAAAGGGATGAAGTGTGAGGAGTTAATGAAGTACAAAACAGTATCATGTGAAAGAAAGCACAATAGATAAAAAGACAGATACTCTACCTCTGTCCTAGAGAGGTTAAAAACAAACAAACACACAAACAAACACACAATCACACACACAAACAAAATCAAGGGAAGCCGTTTAGTCATTCTACCAATTCATAGTCATGGTCATGAGGACCAATTCCCATCCCAGGCCCTTCAGTCCTTTCTTTTTTCTTCACCCTCTCACCTCCCTTCCCCCTTCACCTCCCCCCTTAGCAGCCTCGGCCTGCCATCCCTCTGCTTCTGCTCTCCCCTCATCTTTTGCTGTCTTTTTGACTTTTCGCAGTTCCCTAGCAACAGCTGTTTGCAGCTGACAGGGATAGCTGTGGACATTTTGCAGGCATAGTAAGGGGCAGGGCTCAGCCCCAGATCACGGGTGATGGCTGACCCCAGGACCAGGGGACACAGAGCAGCCCCAGGGCAACAATTCCTGCACCAGTCTCTGGTTATGACCTGAAACAGGGGACCGTCATTTAATTCTTAAGCTTCAATTGTTCTTCTTACTGGTTAACAAAAGGTTACTCATTCTGCTTCATTGGAAACACACATTTCCCATTTCCAAACACTGGACTTTGCCCAATGCTAAAGCCTGTCAGACATCATCAGTGTGGCAATCCTATGGTAGGAACACAGGTATTCAAACACGGCATAGGCATCCTCATTCCTCTCATTAAAAACAACAGCTCTGATTTTCATGTGCTGGAAGCTGCCCTGACCGCCCTGCTGCCCAGCCCACCTCACTGCTGGAGGCTGTTACCTCTGGAGCAGCGCTGGGAAATGTGTGCGCACAGCTCAGCTCTGCATGTGTTAGCCAGAGCCACCATAGGCTGTGTGCGGGGACAGCCAAGGACCTGGACACGTGTCCCCTTCCACCCGCTCTGCTTCTGTGACAGCAAGGCTCTGTCACAGGGGAGGATGGGCAGCTGAGGGCAGCAGCATCACTGCAGTAATTACTGGAGCTCAGCTAAAAGAGTGCTAACCTATCATTATTATTGATGATGTTGTTACTAGTATCATTATTATTGTTGTTATAATGCCCTTTTAATTTGCCCCAAAGAAATCAAACTTGTGTTACTTTATATAGCAGCCAATCTCTCACCACTCACAAACAGCTCCTGTCAGAAGTGTTCGAGTTACGCTGGGAAGTACGATGCAAGTTTTTAAACCACTTGATAAGGGCTTTTGAAAATCGGACTCCCAGTCATTGCACTGCAATAATTTAGTTACTCTGGAATTGACTAGTAAACCAGCTAAATTTGTAAGGTGGGCACATACTTACATCAATCTAGAATCCCAAGTGATCAAGGCATCTGAAAGACCACACAGAGTAGTTATTTCAGTTTAAAACAGAAGAAGAAAAGAGACAAGGTTTTCCCCATTACCCAACAAAACAAGTGGCAATGTTGTTTATCAGGCAGCCACTTGATGTTTGAATTCTGTGATAGTGCCTCAATCATAGGTTTTTTCCTCCTGGTTATTTCCGAGCATCTTAACTATCATGTTGAATAAAGGTGCAGAACTGTCTTGCATGATGGAAATTATATGTCTGGCTGTTAAAAATCTGACCTCATTCTCAGCCTTGTCTTTTTCCAGAGCAGTGTTTTGCCTGTGCCTTGCTCATCTCTAGATGGGCAGGGGCTTGGCAGCCCTACCAGCTGGTGCACCTTATGCATGAGACACAGCAGCTACCCCACCTCCCACCACCTGGCACAGTGTCCACATCTTTCCTTGTTCAGCACTCCTAGCAGTGTCCCTCTTTGACACCCTGCACGTCTGCCAGCCAGCTGTGTCCAGGGTTGGGGGTCCTACGGCAGGGAGAGGCTGCAGCCTCCACAGCTGCTACAGGGTGTGTGACTTCTAATGCCCACGTGTGTTTTGGATAGGAGGAGACCTGCCCCTGCCCGTCCCCAAGAGAGCCGGCATACTGCAGTGACTTAGACTGCTGTAAGGTAGGCAGCAGTATTAGGACAAAGCTGCATAACCAGGTGCCTTTTCTCTCCTAGCCAGAAGAGGCCAAATCTGTACGCTGCCTATGCTGCCCTATACATCAACAGCAATACCATTTGCATTTGTATGCCCTTCTCCTTCCTCTACCATTTCCACCTTCCTAGCTCTGCCCCTGTGTCTCCATTTCTATGACAGCAATCTCTGCTGTCTGGAGGGGCTGTTTTGTAGAGTAGGATAGGATACAGATGGATGATAGATGGGATGGAGGAAGTATGTGTGAGGCTGCTCGGGTAGAGATAAGGGATTGTGGGGTCTAGGGAAGGTACCACATTGGAAATGGAGCCCACGTACTCCAGGGAGTAAGAAAGGAATAAAGGGCATTGGGGGAGAAGTGGCAAGAGAACGCGAGGAAAGGTGACAGACCCTATCACCTATCTGTCATCTCCTATAAATCTGAAAATCACACTGCCAAACTCTCTTGTTCATGCACATTCTGAAATCTACTATCCTTTCCATCAGACCGATGACACCTAAAGTGACACTGATCCTTCTCACCCTCCCCCACTTTTCAGCCTTTGGAACTGCCTTCCTTGCCTTTTTCCACTGCTGCAGAAAATCACTTTTCTTACCCAAAATGTGCTGGGAGCAGGAAAATTCTCTGAGGCTGAAAAACCTTGAGGTGCAGGGGTTGTGACCTGATGCCTGGGAATTTACCTCCCAGCTTTTTTTTTTTTTTTTTTTTTTACACCAGCCTCACAGGAGCTGAGCTGTGCCTGTTCTCACACCTCGGTAAACAGCATCTCCCTCTTCGGTTCCACCACCAGGCACAGGTGAGACCCCGCTATTGGGATGAAAACAAGCCCTATGGCCACATATTTTTGCCTTTTTTTTTTCTTCTGGTCCCTGTTCTTCTGTACATCTCTGCTCTTTTTATTCTTTAGATATTTCCTTTTTTTTTTTTTTTTTTTGGCAATATTCATTTTTTGTCTTATCTCCACTCCTG
This sequence comes from Pomatostomus ruficeps, assembly GCA_013400735.1. Taxonomy (NCBI): domain Eukaryota; kingdom Metazoa; phylum Chordata; class Aves; order Passeriformes; family Timaliidae; genus Pomatostomus; species Pomatostomus ruficeps. The sequence goes on along the minus strand of VYZT01028741.1, from coordinate 30,502 downwards.
AGTTAGTCTCTTTGTCAATCACCCTGGATTAGCAGCAAACTAATTAAGTATAAGTGCCCTCGTTAAACTTGAATTAGTGGTAGAGGATAGGAGTTTGCACTTCTCAGCTACTGTTTTATGCCATGCATTGTCTCAGGTAGAGAATACTGCTTTATTTGTACAAGCTTATATTTTATAGCTTCTCTCCCAAATCAGAGGGAAAACTACTTTTGTTTCCAAAGAAATTCTTATATTCTTAGAACTTGAATATGCCATTTGGGCCACATAAATGTATGTTGGCCAGATGTTTAATATCCTTGTTTCAATGTGTTTTGCTGACAATAAAAGAATAATGAATGTTCCTGCAGGACAACTTGATGCAGATTAGGATACAACAAATGCATTTTGATTTTTGAGAGTGCAGAAACATCAGAGATGAAAAAATAAATGAAATGTAAATTCTGTTCTTATTTTTCCTCTGTGAACTTCATATTTTGTCCATAGATTTGAGCACAACATGCATTATGAATTGACCAGCAATATACTGTAAAAATAAGGCAAATATACACCTCAAGCCCAGTCACAATGAATGCCACATAAATCACTCCACATAATGGGTCTGTGGAATCTGCTCCTCCTAGCTATACTCAGTGGATATCTTCAGCTGCCTCCCAGAAAGGCTGAATTTAGTGAGGTAAGTGACAATCTGGAGTGTTTATGTGTTCCACCTATTGAAAAGATGAGCGTTAAAAAAATACTGACATAACAAGGAATCAAATTTTGCGGTAATTTATATATCTTAAAATACTCCAGGAGTTACTGGGTGTGTGTTGGTGTACCTGAAAGCAGCCCACGATTTATGGAAGCAGTTTAGTACAGCGATAAGCCTATCAGAGATTAACACACACACACAGAGTTTCTGCATTTTGTAAACTGCCATCAATCCCCTGTACTGCCACCAGAGAAGATAATATCTTCTTGTCTGCAATAAAATACACTCTTTCTAAATCTGGTACCAGAGATATTTATTCCTCGCACAGCTCAACCATATGAATAAAGAAGTCAGAATGACTAGATCAAGTCCAACACAAATCTGTTGGTATGCAGCGTATTTTATGTCATACGGCGTTTTTCGAGTTACATGTTCAAATATGACATGAGACAACACATCAGGAACTTGGAATATGAAATCCTGGTTCTGCTAAAATTGTGGTGGTCTAGACGTGTCACTGCTTCCAACAAAGTTTGTCTCTGGGCAAGCCTCAGTTGTATCAGTGCTGGTATTCTTTTACAGAGCATGGACTACAGATGAAACACGGGGGTGAACATTGGTGTACTTGGAATGTATTGTGCAGCTAGGGCTGGTCCCTAATGGTGTATTATCCTCTCACTATTCACCTCCTTTAGTCCTTAATGGCATTGCAAAAGGGAAGAAAATGGTCACGTAATATAGAACAATAACCACCACAAGCTGAGCTGTAGTCCAGTGTCAGCCAGCAGTGCTTTTCACCAGAGGAAAGGGCACTCAGCTATGAAATCAGGAAGCACTTTTAAATAAAATAGAAAATAATAGCGTTCTGAGGTAGGGCTTAAAATGAACCTGGGACTGGACCAGGTGGCATGGTATGTGAGGTTTGTGTGACATCATTTGGGAGTTGAGAGATGTGAACTGTTTTTTCAGTAGTTCCAATGGGACCAACTTTTGCTAAACTGGTGTTCCCTCTCTGTTCTGCTGTGCCTCTTCTTGTGTTTATCTTCTTTTTTTTTTTGGAAACTAATTTTTGTGAGGAAAACTCGTTTTTTTTCTAATAAGGTACTGCAGTCTACATTATACTAAAGACCTGATCTCTGATATGACACAAAAATCATCTGGTAAATTATATAAAAGATAAACAGGTGAAGATGGAAGTCCCATCTCTGGAATGAGATACAGGGATCCAGTGTCATTAAAAGCTGATGTCACTAAAAGTCTCTTTAGGAAATGCCTCTGTTTCCTGAAGGTGCGATTTCCTTGTGTGGAAGTATGTAAACCTAGAAGACTCTAGTCTCATGTAAGATTATATAAAACCAGCAACAGCAGATGTAACCATTCTATGTAGCCCAGAGTCCTCTGACAGTGGCCAACAGTGATGCCCTGGTAAGAGTAGAGAGCAGGGCCAGCATATAGCAACCCCTGCCTTGTATAATCTTCCAGTCTCCAGCAAGTTTAGGCTTAAGAACTCCCTGTATAATACAGCAGCAGAGCTGCATCAGGTAGCTTCTGATGTTTGCTTCTTTCAGGATTGTATTGGATTAGTTCTGAAATTCACGTGAAGTTCCAGCACCCATTAAATTCTGAGTAAAGGTACTCCAGAGCTCAACTGTGCATTACATAAAGGAGCTGTTTCTTTGCTCCACTTTGAACCTGCCACCTGCCTGCCTTGAACATGTGCTGTGTGATTCCAACACAGTATTTCCGGCCTCTCCTGCAAGCTGAGGCAGAGGAAATCATGTTTGCAGACTCAGCAGTGTTAGGTAGCACACAGCAGCATCAGAGAGCCACACAGGAGATGCTGTCATTTTCATACCACTCCTCTTGGGCTTTCAAGAACCCAAAGACTCCTGGTCTTCCGGACCTTATTGACTGGATCTGGCTTTCTGGGTTTTGTGGATGGATATACATGATGGCAAGCCTTACTGGCAAAAGGAATGGCCTGGCTATCCAAAAGGAGTTTGAAGAGTCTGTTAAGATTTTCTTCTCTCCTCTGAGTCACAGTCATGTTTAATTTCACCAGCTAAAAGCCCTGATGTGACACAGGAGGTTATTCAAGGCCATGCCATGGCAGTGCAGCTGAGTAAAAAGTATGGTTTACAACCTCACTAGCAGCTGAGCATGCTAAATACACAACACTCTTGCCAGCATGAAGAAGCCATGTGGCTCCAGCAGTTATTTCACTGTAAAGGTGATGGAATAGATTTTCCAAGCTGTGCAGAAAACTGTGCAGTACAACCTCCTTCCTCCCTCTGAATCGCTCTGGGTGTAAAGTAACACAACAGGCACTTTTAGAGCTGTGTTAAAGCCCTTCTGATTTTCTGATAAAGGCTGTTGGTATAAAACCCCCACACCCATTACATACTTTTCCAGACCAAAATACTGCTTATTGAACAAGGGCAAATGCAAGCTTATGTCTGCCAACACTGTGCCAGACTTAAGGAGATGAGAGTCCTGGATTGTGCCCTCCCATGTCCTCTCATATTCCTTGCCCCAGCACAGGCAGTTCCCTGCAGTGACAAAACATCAGGCAACAGAAATACCAGCAAGAACTGTGTGCCCATCTAGCGTTACACTCTTAGTGGGCTTTGCTGACCCTCTCCCACAGTGATCTCTGTTCCTCTCTGAGAGAAATTCGGCCTCTTCCTTTCTTCCTCCTGAACACCACCAAAAGGTGAAAGCACGCGTGGTACTAAAAAAGTATTGTTAAAGCACACTAGAGGTTCTAGCTGTTCTGGAATATTTGGGGAAATGTGTGAATATGGAACAAAAAATGACATTCTACAGGTTTCAAATATCACACACAGAATTGCTGCACAGAGAGTGAAAAAGGGTTGTATATTTGATGGCTGAAATACTGCCAGTCTCTCCCCCGCCACGAAACATGTTCACGATGCTTAGACATAAAGTTCAGTGTTTCAATCCATCTCAATAGGGATTTTATGACTAAAGTGTCAAGGATAAGAAAAGACCAATTTGTAGTTTTATTGATCAGGCTAAAGGTCAGGGGCAGACATGTAGGTCAGGGTGCTTCCTCTGAGCAGACACAGGACCAAGCGCCTACCTTCTGAAAGCTGAGGAATGAGGCAAGGAGGGGGAACTCACACTGATGAAACATGTCAGCTGAGATGTCAGTCATGACCAAATTGGACAGGCTTAGAGATGGGAGGCCTTACAACAACCACAGCTTTGCCCCCATGCCTGCATGCTCTGGCAGAAGGGCCTGTGTATGTGTTTGCTGAGCTGTGATGTGGTGTATGGGCAAATGCCAGGATGCTATTTAATACAATAAAAACATAATTCATGCTGACAAAGTTTATGAGATCAGGTTTCCCAGTCCTAGCTGAACCACATAAAGCATATAATGTCACTACAGGCATTTTGGCTGAAACAGTAGGGGCTTCTGCTTCATGGAGATAGCCTGGAAGGTATTTGTCACCAAGGCCCACTCTGGGCTGGCTGCAACAGTAGAATAACACAAAATTGCATTGATTCATTGTTGGGAATTTAGTTTAGACTTAAAGTGCTGTGAAGTGAAATGGTTTCCACAGCAATGCCAGTTTTTCTCCCCTACTTACATTAATTTTGTCCTCATTCGCCCCTGTGAATCACCACTGAAAGTGAGACTTGGTCTCTGTAGTATGTGCTGCTCCTGGTCTCTCTGTGTTATGTTTGCAGTGGAAAGCTGCTTATGGCTGAGACTGTGCTTGCTGTGCACAGCTTTTATTAAAGATGGTTTAAGCTGACTTTTGTTCCTGCTCCTTCTGAACTGTGCCATCTTCATGCCTCTGGAAGGTCCCATGCCTGTTCTCCCTGCTTACCCCACCAAGAGCAGCAATAGAAGGAGGCCTTCATACTTTCCTACCATTTAGGACAGATATATGACGGCCAGGCAAACATTTTTGTAAGTGGCTTCATTTAGGTGTTTTCCCTGAGCTTATTTCTTCACTTGTAGTGTGTACAAAGCAAAAAATGGGGTTTGTTTTATGGCAAATTCAATCTTCATGTAAAAAGAAGAAGGATTCCTAAGTCACAAGTGACAGACTAACACAGCTAAGCTCTTTGAAGAGGAAACAGAGAGCTAAAACCTTCCCTTTTGCTTCTTTTCGCTACATTACGTTGAAGGCAAGCTAATACTGAAAACAGGCAGTGCTCCAAGTCCCTGAAGGTTTATCTCTGCATGTTCAAAACATCTCTTAAGTATTGGTCCCATCATCCAGACTGTAAGATGGCTTTATTAATATCCTACTACTTCACTAAATTTGTAATGAAGGAAACAATAGTGGTGATTTCTTGGTATCTGATCCAGTCTTGTGGCAGGGAAGGTAGATGACAGCTGTGTCTGTGTACTAGTACTCATTTGAGCCCTGTTTTCTCTTAATTTGGAATTAACAGAGTCAGTTAAAAGCCCTGAGAAGTATAAATTTAGAAGTTGTGTATGTTACACACTAGGTCTGTTAGGAACGAAGATAGTCTAGCATGCACACTTGAACATGCTGAAATGGAGAAAAGGCCTACTTTCATTCACGTTTTCTTATTCCAGATATCACATTGGCTGAATTTTTCTCTGCCTGCATCATCTTCATCCTGATGGTTTTTGAACTCCAGACAAAATCTGGCTTTATCACACATACACCTTCTAGCAATCTAATTCCTCACCCTTCTTTTCATGCTATATTTCTCTCTTCTACCTGTTGATCAGCTGAGAAATGAAGTTCCAGCATAGGTTCTGGCAATTCTGAGACCTGAATTCTCATGTCTTGAGGCAGAGAGTGGCATAGCTAGTTCCATAGCTTGCTATTACATAGCTTGGTGGCTTCTAGGTGCCTGCTGCACTATCAGTCAAATGGAGCTTCTTCTGGCCACAGGGATTTCATGACTGGTCAGCTGCAAGAGTCATAAAAACCTGGCTATCTTGTCGAAGAGCTCATTCTAAAGAAAAAAGGTGCAGTCATGTGATAATACAAAAATCAAATAATAGTGGTATAATAATAATAATAATACCTCAGTTGCAATCTTTATGCCTGGCAGACTTAAGAATCTGGTGTAACTCTCAGCACTCATCTCCCCTTGATCCACACCTTTTCTCTGGACCGTGGAGCTGGAGAACTCTCCTACCCTGCCATAACAAGGATGGAATAGCCTAGACTCTGTGTGTATTCAAATTACAGCGTCAATGCTCCATTAGTGTGCATTTCTACCACCTTCACTACCTACATGTTTGAATATCTGGTAAATAGGTTGTTCTAGGAAAGAAGAGGAAAGGGTTGTATTTACTTAGTGTAATAAGAAAATAGAAGAGGAGCAGAAAATTGAGAGCTGTCAGCAACTCTACCCAGCATATTACAGCTGAGGGGGTTTGCATTTAACAGCCAGGCCTATCAGACCACATCAGATCTTCTAATTAGCTAACAGCATTCTGGGAGAGACATTCCCCGGGAGAAGCCAAACAGCAGCTACAGTGTTTGTGCTATATCATACTGGGGAGTGACCCATCCGTGTGAGGGTTTGGGAGGACAATATCAAAGAAGGAGATCCTACACTGCAAATTGTTCAGCCTATGGAGGAGATGGGTTAAGAGGCAGAGATCTTTAGAAGGAAAACACGAGGAAGGAAAGCTGGGTGCCAATAGGCATCAGTTTGATTTAGAAGAAAACAGAGACAGTAGAGTAGCCTCATGGACACAGGCAAAATTTTAATCTCAGAAGCATCTTATTGGTATGGAGAAAGGCTCCTTTTGATCTCTGATGTATAAGACATCAGCTGGTTAAGGACATAATGAAATACTACAGAGAAATTGGGCAGAAAGATTTCAGCAGCCATATAATCAGGGATGCAAGAGATCAGGATGAGATTTGGGAGAGTTGATGAGGGCAGAAGATAGTTTTGGGGCTAGCAGAAAAGAGTTAGAAAAGACAGTCGAGTTCAAAATTGGGACCCTACTTTGACCTTACAGGCAGAATAGGTGTAAAGAGTCTCTCAGAGCTGAAATTGGAGATGTTTTGCTAGCCAGGATAGTGCATTTGAGCTAAGGGTGGTAAAAAAAAAGACATGTTTCACTGTGGATAGTTAGTCAACACAACTGAATTTCCTGTTTTCGGCCTATTTTCAGGACATCCTTTGGCATATGTTTCCACCACCAGGCCAGCTCTCCAGGCTGGCATACAGATGAAAGCAAAGCCTGACCTGTTCCCACAGGATCTGCTGTCACCTGTGCATTTTGTGATGGCTTCTGGAGCCATTCCCTACTCATGCTGCACAGTGCAACTCTTCCCCAGGGAGCTGTGAATAAATTTGCCTGTGTGGGCACACATGGGAACAGTGCAAAAAGATCTTCAGTGCAAAGAGGCTTGGGTGGGTTAGTGACAACTTTTGCCACAAAGAGGATATGTTACAACCCCAACTGAAAGCAACATCCATGTTTTGGTCTGCATCTCAGGGTAGGTCAATGTCACCTGATTTAAAAAAAAAAAAAAAAGGAAAAAGAAAAGAAATGTGTGTAAGAGATTTTCTTTTTTTCAGTGGCTGAAGGACAACTTCATCACCTGAGGGAAAGCCTGGTTTGTCTCCTTAGAGAAGGAAAGTCTGCACCAGAATATAAACCTGTAAAATGGAGACAACCCATGAGGGTTGCCGATTACTGCCAAGTGTTTGTTGGAGGGACTATAGTAGCAACTTGTGACATTTCTGGGGAGTTTTTCATCTGAATGTCTTACTCTTGGAGGCAAATAGAGCGGAGAACAAGCCCCTAAGCTCAGCTCCACATCCCACTTCAGGGTCAGCACACAGCTCAGCCTGCCTCAGGTGCACCTACCTCACCTACACCTCTGTTTTAGAATCTTAGAATCCTTAGTATTGGAAAAGACCTCTAAGATCATTGACTCCAACCATTAGCCCAGCACCACCATGTTCAACACTAAACCATGTCCCCAAGTGCCACATCCACACATTTTTTGAACACTTCCAGGGATGGTGACTCAACCACTTCCCTGCACAGTTCCAATGCTTGTCCATCCCTTCAGCCAAGAAATTTTTCCTAATAACCAATCTAAACTTCCCCTAGTGCACCTTGAGGTCATTTCCTCTTGTTCTGCCACTTGTTACCTGGGAGAAGGGACCGATCCCCACCTGGCTATAGCCTCCTTCCAGGTGGTTGTAGGGAGCAATTAGGTCTCCCCTGAGCCTCCTTTTCTCATGGCTAAACACCCCCAGCTACCTCAGCTGTTTCTCATCAGATCTGTGCTGCAGACCCTGCACCAGCTCCGCTGTCCTTCTCTGGACACGCTCCAGCACCTCAATGTCCTTCCTGTCGTGAGGGGCCCAGACCTGGACACAGGACTCGAGGTGCGGCATCACCAGCACGAGGGACAATCCGTGCCCGACTCCCGCTGGCCACGCTATTGCTGATGAAGGCCAGGATGCCGCTGGGCTTCTTGGCCATCTGGGCATTTTCAGGGCGTGTCCCTGCCACTGCTCCCCGCTGCGGGGGCGGGTCACGCCGGGACGGACCCATTCCCGAGGCAGCAAGGGGCTCCCGGGGCCGGGCCGCGCCTGTTCCGCCAGCGCCCTCCCGGCGAGGCCGCGGCGAGCGGGGCGCGGGCGGCAGCTGCTCGGGCTGGTTTCCATGGAGACGCGGGGGGAGGCCTGGCGCAGGGGACATGGCTGCAGGGACGGGCGGGGGAGCGATGGCGGCGAGGGGCGGCGGCCACGACCCTTCGCCTGGGGACAGGGGCTTCCCTCGGGCCCAGCGGGCGGCGGGGGAGCTTCCCTTGGGCCCCTGGGCGGCTCCCACTGGCACAGCTCGGCGGAACACGGCAGCTGGGCTGCGCCCATAGTGCTGGACGGTGACGGGGTGTGCTGGGGAGGACGGGGAGGATGAAGTGGATACTGCTGTGCCCGGCTGTCGCTTTCAGGGACGCCTGGCCGGATGACTGCTGAACAGGGCCATCCTCCGCGGAGATCTCCCGCAGCAGGCTTAGGGAAGGCACCTACCATTCTCCCCGTTAAATATTTAGATGTTTAACCCAGCCGCATCCTCTGGTGGGAGTGCCGATGGTGCCCGTGGTCATGCTCCAGTGTTGGAATACAGGGTACAGGAAGGTGGTCGCGGAGCCTGGGGCAGTGGGCAAAGCCCCAGCAGGGCAGCACAGGCGAAACCAAGTGCCCGTGTGTGATTACACGGGCCTGGACTTCACACGGGGAGAGAGTTGCACAGTTCAGGGTGGTGGTTATGATCAGAAAAGTGCTTGTCACCATGGTGACCAAGCAATGCCGCATCCCCCTGGGAGTGGAAAGCGCCAGTCCCACTGCTTTGCTGTGTGAGACCAGTGGGTTAAATGCAGCTGAGTTCACCTTTCAAAGCCAGGGATCACAAACTGTGCTTGATTTGTAGATATGCCTGTGATGTAAATTGGTTGGAATCAGCCTGATGCCAAACCAGTGACTATATATACACAAAGACACCAGGAATGTGTGCTAGTGTCCACTTCAGGCTGTGTCTTCCTGAAAGAGCCTTGCAAAAGTGGAGGCAGTGGCAAGGAGTACACCAGAGCACGAGGGTGGAGGTGGGAAAGCTGTTGTCTGGTACTTTGAATAGTACACTAAATTTTATCTGAAGGTTAACATGTGTTAGTGTCATTGGGTAGGGGCTGAGACCAAGTTTTAGCTAAGGGCCTTCAGGCCTACAAAATGTTCAAATTTATGTTTTAGGTAGTTATACATGCATCAGTGTATATTTACATATCAATTTAACATAAATATGTTGACTGTTAAGCCCAAAAGTATCTGATGAAACTTTTTTGGTTGGATGGGTTTTTTCATTTGTTTGTGATGCATTCAAGTGACGCTTTTATCTATCCGTCTTTAGGCATACCAAGAACTGTCTTGGTATTTTGGAATTTGGGGTTTGTTTTTTTGTTTGGATGTTTTGTTTTGGTGTGGGGTTTTGTTTGTTTATTTGTTTGATATAGGTTTTTGGTTTGGGGTTTTGGTTTTTTGGGGTTTTTTGGTGGGGTTTTTATTGGTTGGTTGGTTGGGGTTTTAGGGTTTTTTTGTGGTTTTTTTGTTTGTTTTTTTTAAATTTTGCCACTAGCATTCTATAATTTGATAAAAGTTATTACTGCTCCATGCAAACTTTGGTCCTGTTCAGGAAGTCCTAAATATTCATTAAAAAAAAAAAAGTCCTTAAAAGCCCTTATCACTGGTGGCTCCCGAGAAGGTTTACAATAAACTCCCCTGACCCTCTGATAAAATTGTCCATTACTGCATGTCTCTCTAAGAAGAGGGTAGCTCCTAAACGTGATCGAAGAGACTTGTCTGGTTATTCACTGGGTCTCATATGTGGGAACTGAAAGGCTTTCAACCAGAAGGAGGGAAAACAAAATCAAAACCACAACAAAACAAGAACAACAAAAAAACCCCCCAAAACCCCAAAGAGGGGAGGAAGGAAGGGAGGGAGGGAGGGAGGGGATTCATCTTTATCCAAGTCTCCTTAGGATCATGGAGAATGAAATTTGGCTGATGGAAATAGTGGCAGATTCCTGAAGCATTCGGAGAGAATTTTGTTGCAGATGAGAGGGACTTTCCAGTCCAAGAACTGCTTGCACTCAGAAGAAAATGCCCATTGGGGAGGTGAAAAACACCACTCCTGAATGAGCTCCTCACAGTGTGTTCAGCTGGGTGAGGCAGTGCTGTGCCATGAGTACTTGAGCCTGCCCCAGATGCACTGGGATATCTGTGCGTATCCAGGCAGAGGCGTGATCCCCGGAAGGAAATCAGCCATATTAGCATAGGGTAACACTGAGGTTAATCTCCCCCATTTCTTAGCCGAATTCGGTGGGTCGCAAAGCACATGTGGCTATATTGTTTCCAGCTCTGTAGTTATTTGGGACACAACTGCCCATGACCAACTCCAGGAAAAGTAGGAAGTGGCTGCAAGAGGTACTGAAGCACCACCAACCCTGCTGTCAGCTCTGTCAAAGCCAGGCTGGCAACACCCCTTAGAGAAAGGCTGAGTTGCATACAACAACATTTATGGCTGAGGCTACTGGTCTCTTAGACACATCCTTGTTGCCTCTATTTCCTTACTTCTGGAGCCTGGAGAGATACAATTCCAGTTCCTTCCTCCCTGCTTTCCTTTCCCAATCATTTTTCTTTCTTTTTCCTCTTCTTGCACAGGAATAGTGCAGCAGAAACCTCCACATCAAAACGGAATTTTGCCTACACTCTTCAGAATCCACCAGCCACCTCTGGCACTGCCTTGGGGGATCTCTGCTTGGTGTAGCCACATCCTTTGAGACCACGCAGCTCAGGTATGTTCACTATAGCTAAACCTGGCAGAAAGCCCTACTCCCTGTCACCGTTCCTCCCTTCCCCTCACCAGGACACTGAGGGAATGGCAGCCACAACAGAATTACCTGGCTGCTTTTCAGAGGACTGTATCCCAGAGCAAAGTGACGCAGTGGCCTCAACCACTCAGTATAATTAAACACAAGCATCACTTTTGTGTAGCCTGTGCTGTGGCAACTGCAGCAGTTATTCCCCTTCAGCTGGGAGGTTTAGAAGGCAGAGCCGTGGTATTTCACAAAAGATCCTCCTTGCAGGCAGGGCCTTAAAGCATTTCATTGAATGAAACACACTCAAGAAGCAAAGAGTGCCAGAAGGGGGGAAAGTGGGATGGAGAAAAACGCACAGGATAGGACCACACTATTTCTGGCTGTAGCTCAATAACAGTTCTTGAGGCAGCACCTGATACACTGTTAGGGTGAAAAAGGCTTTTTATACCTAGTGCTTTTGGCACCCTGATAGTATCTCTGTTTTTTCTCTCATTCTCTCTTGAGTTCCCTGGAGAGGCAATATATTGTCTTCCCTCTAGTTAAAGGGAGAAGGGGCTAATTGCACAGACAGGTCACTCTGTTTCTGCTGAAGGTGAAAAGCAAAGGGCTTGCTAATTCATGCACACAGACAGGAGGATATAGCAGTGTAGTGTCAGCCATTCCAGGTACTATCAGTAAGGCAGGATGAAGCAGCTTGGCACAGAGCATGCAGCACTTGCCAGGGCAAACCTCTGGGGCAGGGTAGCAGAAAGAGTAATGCTGATAAAGAAAAGCCAGTCAGAAAGGAAGGGAAAAGCAGAATAAAAGACAGGGGGTCAGATTGCTTGGTTGTGATACATGGCCCTAAATTTTTCTAGCACTATTATGGGGAAAGAAATGGTGCGGCCACACAGCTTTTGCATTCCAGCTATTCAGGACTCTTAACACACTTAACATACAAGCCAAGTAGTGAAATTGCCAAGTCCAAAGCAGCAAGTGCAATCTTGCCAAAGGGACTGTGAGATCCCTTGCCACCCAAGATGGGCTCTACATGTTATGCTTGAGGTCCTGAGTCAGACAGCCAGAAGCTGGGTCATGATTTGCTGAAGGGAGCAGCAGAACTGGAGAGCCTAGAGTTGGAGCTCCTGCAGTCCCGGCTTGGACTTCTTCAGGGCTTAAGGTTTAAGTACTGCTGCCAATGAATGCAAAAGAAATTTGAGAATCACCCTCAGCTAGCACAGAAGAATAATATCACGTGAGTCTTACACAGTGCTTTTCATCAAGAGATCTCATGTCTGTGTCATTACTGATAGGATTTTTTTTCTTAGAAAACAGATATGTGGAGAAGGCAAGTGAAGTTGTCCAAAATTGTCTTGCAAACTAGTGGTAAAACAAATAGGAAACCTGCTGCCTCACACTGCCAAACTGAGTTCACTTGTCACACACAAGGGAACAAAACATAAGGCCGTTGTCTTCCTCTTAGTCCTTCTGAGCTAAAGCAGAAAGCTCTCTCTGAGGCTGTGGATACTGAGGTGTCATGTGCCAGGATGGCAGATGCCTGCGCTGTGTGGGTCCCATGCCCTGTGAGGATCATTGTCCAGACAGCATGGCTCACTTTGCAACTGGTCTGAAGTATTCCTTGCTCACGTGGAATGGCAAATGGTGGGGAGGTAACTAGATTCATCTCCCTTAGAGGCCTTTCCCTGGGACTTGGTACACAGGTTCCAGATGGTACAAAGCCCCTGCTGCTTGGATCTGCACAAAAACCTGTGTCTTCTTCAACCTATTTCACAACAGATTTGGCTCACTCTTGGTCGGTTGCTATTTGTACAAATTAAGCTGAGCTGCCAGGAACGTTTGCAAACAGTGAAAAGCAAAGTGGGATGCACAAAGCAAGTCAAAATAGGTCTCAAATCTGGCAAAATGCCTGCAGGTGCTTATAACATTTGACTTACTCTAGCACATGTATTACCCACCCACACACTCATTCATCCAGCTTTCTCTTGCCCTCACTCCCACACATGCTCACCCTTCACAGATTCATTCACCTTCCCTTCTCGCCCCCCCCCCCATTTTCTCTTCCAAACACAGTCATTCCCCCACACAAACATACCCTAGACACACTCTTTGTTCCCCACATACAAGCACACACACATTTTTGAGTGCTGAGTGCAGTGACTGTAGGTGGTGTATATGCATTCATATAGCAGACGATGCTGTAATCTTATACCTATGCTGTGAAAAAGCCTTTGGGATTAGTGAGCTGAGAGCTCTGATTTTTCTCACTTTCACATAAAATACCACTAATCCAGTTTATAGGGCTGACTGTTTCCATCCGTCCCTGAACTCTGCCATTGTTTTCCTGGGAATCTCTCTGCTTGTCTTCCTCTTGCTCCACTTT
>VYZT01028741.1:0-17043 GCA_013400735.1 Pomatostomus ruficeps | reverse complement strand
GCTCCACTTTGCCTCTTTCTCCCTATGCTTTTCCTTTTCCATGTTGCTGCCCCAGACTACAGTGTTTCAGAGCTTGGCCATCCCCATATCTCTCTATGACCTAACACTGGCCCTGATTACCTCACTGAGAGGATGAGCAGGGATGAGCAATGAGCCTGCCATGCAGTGTGGGGCACAGGGCAAGAAATCCTGCAAAGTATGGTGAGATCAGAGGCAGAGACGGTAAGTGGTGGGGTGGATCTTGTTGCCATCCGAGCAATGCTTAGTCCACCTGGCATCGAGCCTGCCTCTAATGGAATGTGACCCACCGCTGGGAATGAGCTCATCTGTAATCCACTTAATTGAGTTTTATGAGCAGGACTCTCACATCAGGGAGCCAGCCTGCCTTCTTCCTAGCACTCACCCTCCTTTGCTTGCTGCCTGGGGAGGAGAAAGGGAGTGGGGGGTGTGTGCACTGCTGCATCGAGCTGATGATTGTCTGGCTTCTGATTTTCTGCCTGCCCTGGAGAATGTGCAAGGAGTCGGACAGACGTGTTCCTCAAGTCTGCTTCATGGTGTAATGTTGTTTGCTCCTGCTGTAGGATGCTCAAATTTCCATGTGACTATTGGTAATGCTGTCAGGACTGCAGAGCCTTAATTTTTCCCAACATTTTGGTGTCTGTGCAAGTGCTGGGTGCTCAGAGGAGATGCTCTCATGTTTGCATGAACCATCTTACCTGTGAGTCCAGGTATGATGGGAAAGAGTCACTCTGATCTCACTCCTGCTTTCAGTGTGCAGTGATCTAAGTGGTGGAGCTATCAGGATCCCATAAGAGCCTTTGTTTACACTGTAATGTCTTGCCATCTTCAGCATTTGCATTATCATTTTTTTGTGCTATGTGAATTGGTCACATAAGAACCAGCTAACAGAGAAATCTGGCTGCTGTCTGCTGAGGGATTTGCAGGCTTGACTCTGATGAAAGATGCAGCCTTTTCTCTTGGTGAAGCAGAACAAAGGGAGGAAGAGAAAGTGAGGGAGGGAGGCTTCTCCCCAAGGGAGTGTTAATCTCCTTGGAAAAGGCTAGTAGAGACCCTCTGGCATGTGAAATTTGGGATGTATTCCCTTCAGTCCTGGCATAAATGTCTATATTTGAAGTAAGTACTGGCTACAAGTACTGCTGCTTTTCTATCACTTCTGGTCTACTTTGTAGAAGAAAACTTCTCATGGTTTCAGATCAGTTGTTGCATACACAATGCAGAGCAGAAGCTCAGCAGTTCCACAAATCCATAACTTTAAGGAAAGGTCATGGCATATGGAAAGGGAAGTGTATTGACATGTTAACACAAACATTGTAACAGACCTGTTCTGGGCACAGCAGTGTCATCACTCTGTATTGAGTGATACCTCAGGTGTTCCTTAAAATCCCCAGACACTGGATTCATGAAAATACACGTTAATAAAAGATCTCATTTTTGTAAATGTGTACTTTTCATCTTCACGGTTGCAGACAATGCTGAAAAATTGGACCAGAGGAAATCTGAGGATTCAAAACCCAGGGAGTAAATAAAAAGAATCCATATTATATGTGGGGTTTTTTGGTTGATTGGTTTTGTTAAGGTTTTTGGTTTTTTTTTTTAAATGGCATGTTTTTTAAACCAATCTCACAGAGAGTTGCAATGACTTTCTATTGGCATCCCAATGCTGAGCTGCTATAATGACCGTTCAGGATGGTTAATTGGAACTGTACTGCAGATGAAATGCCTGTTTTCTTGCCTTCTGCTTCCTGAAATTCAGGACTCCCTCAGTTATAAAATCATAGAATCATAGAAGTTTATGTTGGAAGGGACATTTAAAGGTCACCTAGTGCAATGAGGGACATCTTCAACTAGATCAGTCTATTCAGAACCCAGTTCACCCTGAACTTGAATATGAGTTCACCCTGAGCTCATCCCGAACCTTGAATATTTCCAGGGATGAGTCATCTACCATCTCTCTGGACAACCTGTTCCACTATTTCACCACCCTCACTGTTAAAAATATCTTCCTTGTATCTAGTCTACCCTCTTGTAGTTTAAACCCATTACCCCTTGTCCTGTCACAACAGGCCCTGCTAATAAGTCTGTCCCCATTTTCTTATAAGCCTTCTTTAGGTACTGAAAACCCTCATTAAGGTTTTCCTACAGCCTTCTCTTCTCCAGACTGTAGAACCCCAACTCTCAGTCTTTCCTCGTAGGAGAAGTGTTTCAGCCCTTGGATTGTTTTTGTGACCGTCCTCTGGACCTGCTCCATCAGGTCCATGTTTTTCCTATGCCGTGGACCCCATAGCTGGATGCAGTGCTCCAGGTGGGCTCTCATGAGAGCAGATCAGAAGGGTAGAATCACCTCCCTTGACCTGCTGGTCATGCTGCTTTTGAAGCAGCCCAGGGTGTTCTTGGCTCTCTGGGCTGAAAGCACACACTGCTGCCTCAGGTCCAGCCTCTGACTCACCACTGCCTCTGTCTCGGCGGGGTTGCTCTCAATCCTGTCATTCCCCAACCTGTATTGATACTGGGATGCTCTGACCAGGTGCTGGATGTTGTACATGTCTGATGAACCTTGTGAGGTTCCCATGGGCCCACTTCTCAAGCTTGTCCAGGTCCCTCTGGATGGCATCCCATCCTTCAGGCATGTCAACCACATCACTGAGCTTGCTGTCATCTGCAAACTTGCTGAGGGTGCGCTTGATCCCCTGATTGTGTTGATGAAAACATTATACAGTGCTGGTCCCAGTACAGACCTCGGAGGGACACCACTTGTCACTGACCTCCATCTGGACATTGTGCTTATGTTAGTAGTTGACTACTATCCTCTGGATGGGATTATCCAACCAGTTCCTCATCAGCTGTTGTTTTTCAAAGCAAGTCATTTTGTCTCACGCTCACCTAGAATGTGAATCCAGCTGGGTCAGCAGTTCTAGTGTCTTTCTTAGTTTTTCCAGACTTTTGCAAAATAAGCACTGCAGGAACAAAATGTTCTTCTAGTACCCAACATCTCACTCTCATTTTCCCTCTGTCCCGGCTCCATGTACACATATGTGTGAGGAAGGGCTTAGCTCACATACGAGGACTCTACTACTCTACTGCTACCAACGCAACAGATAAATTTGTTGGAAATTGCTGAAAGACTGGTATTCAGTTGGACAAACTTAGACAGAGACTGCCTTGGAGTCAACAAGGATACTTTTTTTTTCTTTCATACCATTTACTTTAAAATCTGCAAACAGTCATCCCAGCCTAATGTGAAGTCCCCAAATGGCCACGCAATCTGGATAGGGGTAACACCATTTCAGTGAATTCAATGCTGGAAATATCTTGTCCCAACTTAAATACATTCTTCTGCTATGTCCTTTCACTGTGAAACTCCTGACATGATGTTCAATGCTATTTTATCCCTTGAGCAATACTTAGCTTCAAAAATGGCAGGAGACCCTTGGTATTGCCTCCGACTCTCTCTGTTTGTAGGATCTGCACAAAACATATGGTACATGGAGAAAGGAAGAGCTGTTAAAAGGATGAAAGCTGTTCTAGTAAATGTGGTTGTTAGGAGCCAGTGGAGTATCTGTCATCGATGAAAGCAAAATATTTTAGGGTATTTGTACTTTATGGCACAAACATTTTTTAGAGAAGTTTGGTAAAAATAATTTTTTTGAGAAGTACACTGTCCAGGAAATTTCTGCTGTCGTATCTCGTAGCACTAGGAACGTCAAAGTTTCTGGAAAGATCTGCACAGTGTTTCACTCCACCGCCACTTCAAGCCCAAAGAGAAACTCGTGTCTAGTTTCCTACCTGTCCATAATAACTGGCCTAAGAAAAGACCCTCTCCACAGCATTTGCCTCATGTTTAGATGTTCAGGCAATAGCAGGGGGTATCTTGTTTATCTAGGACAGAGGCAATCTTGAAGTAGCCAAGACTGAAATAACTGCTGCTCTTTCCTCTTTCTTCCCCCACTAAATATCTCCCTTCCATGGCGATTTCCCAGATTTGCTGGTGTGGCTGAGCTAAAAGGAGGAGCCAGAGTGCTGACAGGGGCTGTGCTATGCTGTGGAGGTCCATAACACATTAGCTGTGGAAGGTCATGCATCTCTCCACCCTCAGTAATAAATGCACAGCATGGCTCTTCAGCCTTGCTCTCCCGCAGTGAGCTCTGCACACACATCTACAAAACACCCACTCACATGTATGCCTATAAACAAGCAAACAAATCATGCCACCTAAAAAACTAATTGAACAATTCCTCCTACACCCTGAGAAGGAAAAGAAGAAAAGAGTATGCTGGTTTTTTCTATTTCTGAAATATTGATGAGCTACTTAACTACTATTGTGACAGAAAGGTAGATAACTAGGTTGATTACACAGTAAGAAAAGAAGAGGAAACTGTGGAAGACAGAGAGAGAGAGGAAGAAGCTTTGTGTTGTGTCTCTGGCAGCTTGATTAGTGGCTTTTTCCTGAATCCTCAATGGAGTGGCCTCCATGGGTCAATCTCATTAGAGATACAAATGGAAGAGCTGCAGGAGTCCACACTGAGCTTTACCTAGAAAGTTTGACAGCAGGGCCTGCTTAGGCTTGGAGGAACAATAACAAGGTGAGGAGGTGACTGAGGTGGAGATGGCTGTGACAAAGCGACCACCACTGACCAAGTGATCTGTGAAAACCTGTTTGTTCAGGAAGGCACCAAAACCCAGGTTTGTTCTTAACAACAAGTCAGTGGCAAGACACCATGACAAATAGATGCTGAGCAGACAATATTCCGAATGAGCTGACGAATCCACAGGTGACATTTTCTTACAGGTCCTTGGAGAGTGCATCAAAGGTGACTCGAAGAAATTAATCTCTTTTGCAACCAGCAAGTAAGGTTTTAAGGTCAGCAGCCCTCATGGGGCAGTGTGAGGCCTACAAAATTTTCTCAAGGAAAACATCTAAACAGCATTCAAAATCATCAGGATCCTTAATGTCACAGTATTTGATATCACAAAGAAATTGTAAGGAAGGAGAAAAAAGTCTGGAGTTTCTGAGGGCAGCTGAACTAGTCTCCCAGGCTGTTTTCTAGGGAATACTTTCCCTGCAGAAGATTCTCAGGTGGCTATCACAGATATCAGGAAAGAGGTCAGGAAACTCATGTGCTGTATTCAGTCTACAGTTGCTACATGCAAGTGCACTGGGTTTCTCACTGTAGAAAGGGGCTGAGTGATGCTTTCCTACCTCAGGGGTAGAGTGACATTGGGTCCTGCCTGTGAAATGCTCTTTCATCCTCCAGTGCAACACAGCGTGCCAGTGCTGTGAACAAAGTTACAGATGGGATTGTGGACACTTGGCCTCTGTTCCAAGGGGCAAGAGGGGAAGAGGCACATGAGGCTATGTGGTGTGTGGGAGAAGTCTGTAGTGCGTCTGCTCCCGCTCTAACAATTCTGTGGAGAGAAAGAATCTGACATTAACTCTCACTGCATGGCTTTTGCAAGGTCTATGGTGATATGAGCTTCCTGCAGTAGATGAGAGTCAATTTCTGTATTGTCAAAAGTGGTCGTGTGCTTCGGTCTAGGTATTTTTGTGGTAGCTGAAGGCTGGTTGGCAGTGTCAGAAAACCACTGCTTCACACTTCCAATGGGATTATAGCCTGAAAAAGGCCAAAACACTGCTGGGCATGGGAGCTTCCTGTGACTTTTTCAGTACTGCTTACAATGCGCCTGTGCTATCTATAGGTGTCATAGCCAGGGGTACCACACTTCCACCCTCAAACCCTCTGAGATGCTCCTAAAATGGGATCCTGTGTCTATCCTGTTCTTTGCCTACATCCCTCCGCTCCAGTTGCCTGTGATCCCAGTTTGTCTTGGCTCAGCACTCCTTCTCTTTGGAGCTGTGTGGTCCTGTGCTGATATAGGCAGTCAGACAGTGTTCTCAAAGCAAGGTATTGATAATCAAAGCAGTATCATAGGCCATTAAGGGAAAACCTTTCTTTTAGTCCCCTCTGGTAGTAGGACAGCTGCTTTTGTTTTTCCAGCCCTACAGTGGATCAGGTTTTTTTGCAAATTTGGGCTCCACAAAGGTATTCCTTTCCCCTGTCTCCAATGAAATGATCTTAAAGCCATATTGATGCTTTGGTCCAAGTTCTTATGCAAAATTTCCCTCATGACGTAGAAGTAACATCTTTCGAGGAATTATAGCAAGTTACTTTCTGTTAAGGACCCTAGTTGTGTTTAGTTAAGGTGCTTATTTAGAGGCAAGACAATACATCTGAAGCTGGTTTACTGGTATTTTTTTAAAAATAACTCTTTCCTCTGCTCTATGAAGGTAATAAAAACCCTTGTAGCCCAACATGACCCTGTGAAAAAATTCCTGTTTACCTGCTCTATAATGTCACTGATCAAACTCCAGATCCTTCACTACATTTTCATTTTAACATTTGGTTCTGTTATGAGGTAATCTGGAGAAATCAAATGAGGATAAGAAATTCAATTTTGCAAAGGTCCCCCCGAAATTGCGAGCCAATTACTCTGGCTGTGAATCAATGGCATGCAAGAGAAGTGCTCTGTGTTACATCCTCTAATTCTTACTGTTGGCACTCTCTATTGTGTAGAGAAGCTTGCAGAGGCAGACATTCATTTTAATATTCCCATTAGAACAATCCTGCTAATACAAGTGATTTAAGCACAGACTTTTGTTGTAGAAATAATAGCTTAAGTGGAGGTGGAACCTCCTCTATACATCTTTATTTTTTTTCTTTTGAAATCTCAGGGCCTACAGCACATTATATGTCATAGGAAATATTGGTGTAACTGCATATTGTAATTTGCTTGCAGCACGTATTGTGGAACGTATCAATGAAGTGTTTGACAATGATAGCAATACAGAAAAAATCTTTTTTATGATCTAGCAGATGTTTTTTTATCACACTGCTTAAGTCTTACTATTTGTTGGTGGTGTAATATCATAACAAGAGGCACTGTGTAACTAATGCTGCATCCAAAGTGAAAACATTCCTTATAATGTCTCCTGGCTTGTAAAATAAAATCTTGCCAGAGAAGGCCTCTTTACGTAAGAGACAGGCGTTTACGTGATCAAGGACTTCCCTCTACATCCTCCCATCTCTGCAATCAATTGTGTAGTTGTGAATGATGGAGTCTACGAATGAAAATGTCAGGCAGAAAGTGTTTATGCAATTTTGAAAATAATGTAGATACCGTAGTTGAATCTCAGAGAGATAAGATTACACTGTATGTGTCTGGTTTTGTGTCTGTGTGTATGAAAGAAAGAGCAAGAGGGAGATTACACTGTGTTAGAAAAAAGGAATGACAGTGTGTATTAGAGAGAGATAAAATTGTGTTTTCAGGGCTTCTGTGTCAGAAAGATTTCATTGTGCAGGTGTGTGTGTAGCTGTCCTTATGCTGAAGAGAAGGTCTGTGTGTGTTTAGAGGGTGAGATGATGTAGATGCATTGTAGACATGCAGTGTGTTAGAGAATGTATGCGTGTGTATAGATGCACGTAAGCAAGACAGCCTATGATGTACATTAAACATTTAAGAAAGTCATACCGTGTAACTCTGTTGCAGTTTTGTTTACAAAGGAAATCACTGTCAGAGTTTTAGAAACATTTTTCTGAAAATCTGAATTTCCTAGAGCATCTTACACTTTTTCACTCAAAGCAAATTTAGAAGTTCCTATTAAAGTATTTGTTGAAGAGGCAAAGCTGTATCAAGGGAAATATGGATTATAAAATTCTGCCCCCAAAAAAAGTCAGTTGGAATAAATGTCAGTTTCATTGATGAACAGTACTTGGAGTAAACAGAATAAACTAAAATTATCAGAACTTGCATTCTGCCCAAAGCAAATTTTAATGTCACTTGTTGGGTATTTCATGATAAATTCATTCAAAACAGTAAGTTACCAAAAAACATCCTTCCTTCCAGGAAACATGAAAATGTAGTGATGATTCAGAAGCTGAGAGTTGTGATATATAATTGCATTTTTAAACAGAATGCATTATATCCTTTTTCACAAGTAATCTGTGAATCTAAACTCCTGATAAAAGCATTCTTTTTTTTTTTTCATACAGAAAGTGGTCATGTGAATGGTGAATATCTTTGTTGAGAAGCGGTAACATTGTGGATATGCTAGAGAAAAAGTGTGGCTGAGACATATGATGGGGAACTAAGATGTGCTGAAGAGAGAAAATTGACTTCTGCATCCTGACAGGAATGCCTCTGTGTCCCTATATCTGAGTCATGGCCAGCTCCCAGCACCAGACACCCTCTGTCTGTACAGCTCTGCTGGGGGCACATGGCCCCTTTGGATGTGCCCACATTGTGTTCTGCTTCCACGGACATAGGCTGAGTCTGTGAGGCACTGTGGCACTGGGACACACAAAGCAGAGCCCACTTTCACTTTAGCTATTGTCACCTTACTCAGGAATAAAGTTGAAGTGGACTACTGATAAATGCTTAAAATGTTTTAATCCGACCTTGGCTTCATCAGTGAGGTGATTTAGGCTGCTTGTGTTGCTCTGGTTTTATACTGCATGCATACATATAAGAGAAGGTCTCCCTGTCCTCTCCTGCTTACCATCACTGAGGGGACTGGATACCCCAGACTACCTCACATAGGAAGTAAGGGAGAGCTGAGAGGTCAGGACTTGTTTCTGCTAATCTGAATGCAGCATCTGCACATAGGCTGGTGTTCTCCACAATTGTGATTCATGTGCCCATCACTTCCATGTCATGGCAACCTTAGAAAAAGCTGTTGGACTGCCAGGACTGTCACCACACAGGTTTGTAGAGAAGCACTTGGCATCCTTCACATCTGCTTCTAGCAAGGGGGAATAAAATCTGCCTTGAAGTGTGTAGAGACCTTTCAGTCCAGCAAAGACCTGTGTAAGAGGCAGGAAGAAGGTGGTAGGGGGCACAAAGGATATTCGTGTTCGGTCAGCAATGGTTCTTGTCTGCCTGGGATGGAGTCCAAACCTTACTGCTGGCAGCCTTTTACTATCAACAGCCATAAATCCATGAACTCCTTGTTATTAACTGAGATCCCTCGGTGTCATTCTGTAGGACCCTCACTGCTATTCAGCAATGGTTAACTTCCCTCTATAACTTTTCCTTCTTGGTCTACAGCAATCTCACTTCTGGCTGCAAGTTTGATGACAGGCTCAAGGCATTAAGAAGGATGAGACTCTGAATACTGAAGAGAAGGAAGTGAAGACAGAGCTCTTTCATCTGTTTCAGCACTAACCCAAATGAAAGTCAGCCTGCAGCTGTGCAGGGTAGCCATTAAACATCTGTGCCACTTTGTGCTATCACATGAAACTTTCCCTATCTCTCATGCTCAAGTAAGATGATATGCAGACATCTTCTCAGTTAATCCTCACTGTGCTCATTCCCCAAGAGAGGTAAGCTGTCTAATTTGGGACCCTGCAGGTTTCAGTGGTTGTAGAATGTGGCTCTGCTATGTTTAGACAACACCTGAACATCTTGTCTTGGTGGCCGTGTCTCTCTGCACAGTAACAGCCAACACATCCTCCCTTCTGTACAGTCATACACTTTGTCGGTTTTCTTGTGTGGTCTCGTGTTTATATGCACTGCCAGGTTTGCCACCTGTCAGCACCTTCTTGTGATTCTCCATACATTTTCTCCTTTTTTTGCAAAGCCACAGGTCCCAGAGTCAGGTGGTTGTGTGAAAGTGCTGGCTGTCATTTAAAAAGAGATGCTAGTTTGTAGCTTTTCTGGTTGTGGAAAAAGCTTGTAAATGTAGTGCTATAATGGATTAAAAGAAACAAAATGAAAAGACACACTCTTTCTTGTTTAATTGCTTGATTTCTGTGTCAACTTAATGATTTTTTTGGGGGGGTGCACAGCTCAGGTTTTTATTTACCCAGTGTAGATTTTGGTACACCTTTGTATGCACATGTACCTTCTAAGCTGTATATGTAAAAATACACATGCATTTGGTGTAGATATACATGTGTACACCCACACCTGCCAACTGCACATATTCTCTTCTCACAGAAACCTTCTCTCCTGCTCTGCTTTTCTTCCACACATTTCCCTTTCTGCCGCTTCTGTCCACCACCTTCCTCTGAGTTATGGAATCTCCACTATTGCTTGTACCGAGTAACCTTCTCCCCCACTCTCCCTCCCCCCTCCCTTCACTCCAGGAAAGCTTTTTCTGATTCTCTTTTCACCAATGTCTGGCATTCGTACCTCTGTAGACAGAGAATGGCAAGAAGACAGTGACGTGAGCAGACAGAATAACCGGGGAATAAAAAGGAGTTGGTTGAGAATCTGTAATTAGAAACCCAATTTCCATTTACTTCTCAGGCACTTTAGAATCCCTTTCAGGGGTTTCTTGACTGTCTCGAAATTGAATGTCATTGAGGTTTTTTCTTCTTTTTATTTATTTTTTTAATTTTATTTTGCATCCTCTTGTTTCCTTGGCAACAAGTTGGTGATGCAGGAGCTAGAAATGTGCTGTGTCTCCGTGGAGATGATGGCGTGGGTGTGCCATGGTGACATCCACGATGGACGCAGAGCTCTACCAATCCTACCACACCCCTTGCAATAAGCACAATGGGCCCAACCTTAGAGGTGATGCTTTTACTTTTAGCTTCATAGGTGTTAATATGCTCTCTTTTCATGACGATGGGTCGAGACGTCTCATTAGTTACATCAGCATAAATTGACTGACTTGAGGAGGGCTTTTAGGGCCAAGCCTTTAGGTTTATATTCAGGAACTTCTTAACTCAGAAGAAATTATACTCCTGTCATGGATTGTACCCCTTGCAATGATTTGAATCCTTCCCATTCTCTTGGGGAAGAAAGTTACCCATCATTAATGAACAAGACTGTGAATCAGAGCTCCCACGTTTCATTTTATTCTAAATGAAGTAGTTTCGCTATTTCATACCTCAAGGGCTGCTCATTTGGAATGCAAGGAAGCTGCTATCAGTCTTGTCCTGGGACATGAGAGATGAAATTTCATTGAGATGTTTAGCTGGGAGGTTCCAAGGCAATTTACTTGTATACTTGCATAAAACAAAACTGTCTCATCCAAAGAGTCTGCTGCTCAGATGGCTTAGCCCTCGTCTGGGTCTGCCCAAACAACTCAGTGTAATGTTTTCACCCCCTCTGGTCCAGCACACTGAATACCTTTACAATATATATCTTACTGTGCAAATAGCCTGTTCAACCTTCTTATTCTGTGTTTTGTCTTCATCAATGTTCTGGCTGCTAGCCAAGACTCAGACTCTCCTTTGACATAGGTCTTGATACAATAGTGGAGTAAGGGCTACCCTCAATCTCATCAAATATCCAGAGGTCCTGCTGCTTTGTTTTGTTTTGTTTTGTTTTGTTTTCTAGGAGTCTTTATGACATCACACAGAAACTGTGATGTCAACAAGGAACCCTCTGGGTAGGCTTTTGAGAGGTTGCTATGGTACTGCCAAATGACTGTAACTTTATCCCAATGGGATTTGCAATAGGGCTCATCCATGCAGCAATAAAGCCAAGTATCAAATTCTTCTTGCCAGAAAGACCAATTAAAGGATTAAATGTGAAAAGCTAAAACCCATAAAAACCGTAGTGACAGGGTTTTCTTTCCTTTTTAGACTGTAATCATCTTTGCAGCATATTGTTCTGGGGTCAGCATCCTCCAGGATATATTGGTGCAGCAAATGATGGAAAGAAGCTGGAGAGGAAAACCAAAGTGAACCCAGCCAAGGCAAGATAAGCTTCTCTTCCAGCATACTGGGAGATTTCTTTTGCCTTCTTTCCTACGTTTCTTAAATGTTTAAAGCATAGACTGAGTTTATTCAGCTTCCAAGACATGTGCTTGTTCAAAAGGTGTTTTATTGTGTGGAGCCAGAGGAAACAAGAGGAACAATCAGGCACCAATGGCACATTAAGAAGATGTGTCATTTACACAGCATGTCAATGAGAAGTGAATCCAGATTCTGTTTTTAAAGACATTATATTCCAAGAGAGGCACATAAATCTGACTAAAATGCCTTGTTCATTGGATGTGCATCTAGCATTTAGTCCTGACTGCCACTGAAATCCAGGTCAGATTTGTCTTTTTATTTGCACTTGTGTTAACAGATGAAAGGAGCTGGCACATCTGTCTCGTGCCAGCATTGTATCTAATGTTGCTTAATGGAGGTCTCCCGCCTCAAGGAACCAGCAGCCCATAGGTGTGATCTGATAAGACTCAGAACACCATAAAAGAGACACTTCCACAAAGTTTCCTCGGGGGAAAAGGTTGCATGTTTGGCTGCATGTTTGCTGGGAATGGAAATGATACAGCAGTGCCCACAGCCTAAAACCTATTAAGTGATGAATTACCTGGATTAAATGGTAAAGGTAATGGAAGCTGATGTTGGAATACTCGATAAAGGGACTGTGTTTAATCATGTGATTAAAAATAAACAGAGACAAACATGAGCTCAAAAACTTAGGCAGAACTGATCTGTGGGACTTCCTTTTATCTTTAGTCTCTTTTTTTCCTAAATGCACTAGCAGAAAATATCTGCAGTCTACAGAAAATTTTAAATAAAACACAGCAGTGTTTATGTTTCCAGCCCAATAACTGTTACTGATTTTGCAGGAAGAATTGAGTTTTTCCCCAAAGAAAAAACCCTCTTCTTCCTCCCCATCTCCAATCTCTAGAGCTGTGGCAATGAACTCTACACTTACTGGCAACACTGCCAGGAAGATCCTGCCAGCTCAGATTCTTCTCCATTTTGAATAGTTACAGGGAAATCTCAGAGTAGTTTTACCCATACCAAACAGCAACAGATTCCCCATGTCTTTTGAAAAGAGGGTATAACATGAAATAAAGTTCAGTCCAGATTCTTCTGGCACCTTTTTCTGCTGTGTCCTTCTTGCACTTGTTAGCACCCCTTAGTGCTAGGCACTGTGTGCGCAGAATACGAGAGACCTCACCCTATCCCTTGTCCCTCAGAGATTAGACATGTATGACCAAGTATGAGATTGCTTTTGATTTCTCTTCTCTTCCCCTTCTTCCCCTGACTGAGATTCAGCAGCTTCTGCAATATGACAAGTTCCTGTCAGCTGTCAGGGCACTAAAATAAAACTTTATCTTGTCTCCACAACCCTGAATGACAGGGCTGGCAATAGGTGCACTTCAGCCAGGCAGCCACTCCTGCCATATGCTCTTCCAACCTCACTGCATGCTAACACAGCAATCTGTAGCCTGGCAGATTTGCTGTTTCTCCTTGCAAGACCTACAAAAGGAGGCAACCCTGGTTCCTATCTCTTCCTATTGCAGTATCTTATTACGCTGGATTACAACCCTATTTTTTTACCTACTTGCTCCAGCATTGGGTGAGAGTCAGGCTACCAGTCCAATGCTGGAGAATGAAAATCCTGTTAATTCTTTTAAACTAGAATTGACTGAAAAAATGGCCTTGGGGCACATATCATAAATTGAGTTGAAGCCATGCACCATGAAGCTGGGGGGAAAAAAACCAACCTATCTTCCTTTAGGGAGAGAGGACATTAGGTATTCACATTTCAAGCATGCCAACTAATCCTCCTGATTCCACAAGGCTAATTTCAAAATAACATTTATATGGCATGGTTTCCTGGGGAGGGCACTGATGAATCAGTTAGCTGCCCTTCATAATAAGCACAACTGCTTCCTAGACTGCTCTTTTCTACTGCCTTGTCTGCCAGTCATCTCCGTGCCACATGCTCCTTATTCAAAGGGCACCTGTTGAGTAACCATGAGGCAGAGTTGCAGAGCAGGGGCAATAAAAAAGGTGAAGCACAAATACATAGTACAGTTTTAACCACTATATTTTTCTGGTCTTGCTGTAGGGACACGGGGATTCTGCTGAATGACTGTGCTGATACTTGAATGAGGAATGATAAGCCTGTAATTTACTTGCATGGCTGTGCGACTGCTTCCTGCTGAGTAGGAAAGCCTGGAAGGGTGTTTTTTGCCCTGACAGTGCTGTAGCTCAGAGCAGTTCTTTGCTACCACAGGCACCATACACATCATTGTCTGAATGAGCCCTGCACCACTGCATTGGGTTAAATATTGCTGCTCAGTAACAGCTGGGAAGTCCAGAAATTGCAGAAGGAATGTGTTTGCAGCCAGCTGCTGTGGGAGTAGCGTCTGATGGGTCTGAAATGCTATTCATTGATTTGGAAACTCATCCGTGGAGCAACTTGTATTAAAAGTGCACTACATTAGCAAAGAAACCTACCCAACTTGTTGGTGATTCTGCTGACTCAGAATATCAGTCTGTCCCTGCCATGAGGAAACCTCAACTCACTCTCTCATCCCACCCATGTCTGACAACGAGGCAGCAGTCACAAAGATAGCTCACCCTCCAAGAGTTTCGTAAATATCATCTCTGGCTAGATGGCAGAGAAAGATTCAAATTAGTGAAGGAGATGCAGGGAAGCTCAAGTATTACTCAGCCTCTTTAGCAGCTTGAGAACGATCACCTTTGGGTAGACCAACAATCCACCTAGTGCACTCTCTTTATATAGGAGCCAAAACTAGGGACGGAGAGAAGCAATTAAAAAAACAGCAAAGATGC
Source organism: Pomatostomus ruficeps (assembly GCA_013400735.1). Lineage (NCBI taxonomy): Eukaryota > Metazoa > Chordata > Aves > Passeriformes > Timaliidae > Pomatostomus > Pomatostomus ruficeps. The sequence goes on along the minus strand of VYZT01028741.1, from coordinate 2,473 downwards.
TTCTCCCAGACACTATTCCAGCCCCTAAGAGTTTTCAACTCTGATACTTTTGAGGTAGAGAATGTCTGACTTATCAGCAGACATTTAATTCTGAAAGAGCCATAGCAAGTTCTGTTTCTTCCCTTATGGATAGGCCAAAAGGAGTTATTTGGGGTTACAGGAGTCAAATGAGGGAACCATGCAGGTCCAAGGAGATGGCTGTGTCAGGGAGAGTTTATGAAAAGTACAGTAGAGGGGAAATTTTAAGAACATGGGGTAGATTTGGAGACACTGTGTACCACAGGGTCACAGAATAAGAGTTTTTCCACATATGACTTCAAAAGAATCAGATTTGAGGCATTTCAAAAAGTGTCTTCATCACATGCAGTAATGTTAATTACCTTAACTGTGGATATGTTTGGTAGTGACTAATAAGAAAGATGAACTATGATGTATTTCAAATGGACTTAAATAAAGTGAGGATTTTGTTTTCTCCTTTAGAAATGTGGTAATTGACAAACTGAAGTAAATTTATCAAGGTCCCAAAGCATGTTAGGAGCAGTAAATATATCGCTGCTGTGAAAAACAGATATGGAACTATTTGAAATTGAAAAAGAGAGGAGTGAGTGCTTTCTAAACACTGCAGTGAAAGTATATATCTTTTAAATAATATGAACTCTGGGCTAAGCCTTAGAAAAATAGATAGTGGCAGGGCATAAGTGTGCATACATTGAGAAAAGGTTGTTGTTACTTAGCTTTATACAAATTCCTGAAGTCTATGAAAGTGTCCATTTGTTTCAGGAGATAATGTTGATTTACTTTAAGCTTTACTTAAGAACAATTGAACACCAGGACCAGAAGAAAGCAGCAGGGTGTATCAGGTCCTTGGCTGTGTGGACTGAGGAGAGAACAAAGTGTGCTTAAAGTCACTGACAGTGTAAGTGAATTAGGTTCATTAGGATGTTGCAAAGAAATTTGAAAAACTGAAAGCAAGTGATTCTGCATCCAAATTTGAAATCCACTTGTAAACTAACATTTATTAATGCATCTTTTGGACAGTCTGAAGACTTCTAATTCGGATTCTTCTATGGATTTACCTCCTAGGACCAAGGAAGAAGGATCTTAGAAAGACAGAATCCACAGCAGATCAAAAAATTTCCAGTGAATCAAAACAAACAAACAAAAAACAAAAACAAACAAAAAACCACCCCAAAACAAGCAAAAAACCCCATAACAAAACAAAGCAAACAAAACCCCCATGGCTTTATGATTGGAATGCTTGGATAGATTTTACAGAAACACACTATTGCATAGGATATAATGAAAGAATTTAAAATCTTCAGTAATTTTACTGAATTTTGCTTTTGGGGGTTGAAAAGCACAGTATAACTACCAAGTAGAATTTCTGTCCACTTAATAGCATTTCAGGAGAGGGTAGAAAGATTTACCATCTCTTATGCCTTTTAATAATGTCTTTGTAGAAACTGTGGGGAAATTCTCAGTATTAGGTGAAATGACATGTCCAGCACAAACAACTTTGATATGTAGATTGCCTCACTGCTACAAGAAAGACAGAAAGTATTGTACAATAGAATGTTGGAGGAAATGACTGTAAAATAGAATTTTAAATCAGTTTTAAGTCAATGAAGATAAAACAAATGCTTCCTAAATCCATTGTATGTAAAGGAATAGGGCTTTAATGCTGAGTATGACATAATTTTTCAAAGTACAAAACCGTCCTTTAATTTTCCTGGGATGTGACACCTGTGTACTTACACAGAAAGGACCTGTTGATGTCCTGGGAAATAATGAGACAGATTTTGGGCCAGTGAGGTTGAGCTGCATGTGAAGAAGATCTAATGAGGAGCCTGCAGGAGTTTGGCAAGATGGTAAAAAGGGAGATCCAGCAAAGTCCCATTTTCAGTGGGCACAGTATTATAAAAATTAAGTCAGAGAGACTAGCTCAGCATCCTTTGGGAGACTATTTTGACTTCTTGGATGACTAAACATACAAAGGAGGCAGGTTTCACTAAAGATCTAAGAATTTATAACCTTCACTGGCTTCCAAGCAGAAATACTAAATGAGCTCTGTGTTTCAGCAGCTTTCCTCTCCCTGTTGGGCTCAGCTTTAGCCTATTAGTTCCCGGGGGTTGCAGGAAATGCTGGAAGACTTTGAGGGCATTGCTGTGCCTCAAGACATGGCTTGGTAACTACTGAGCTTAATACAAGAGTGAGAATGGCCATGCTGCTCTATTCCATGTTGGTGGCTGACAGCTAAGCAGGGAAGGGCCTGGCCTGTGTCATGTGCAACATGGAGATTATCTGACACTGTTGGGTTGTTACATTTTTGTGTTTCATGTTGCCTAAGGACTCAGTGCTTTGTTTCCTCTGATTTATTTTTCTTTTATGCTTTTAGTCTTCAGAAGGAAATTAATGACATAAAATTTTTAGGCAGATCTCAGTACTGTTCTTAAACAGAATCATAGAATAGTTT
>VYZT01028739.1:0-20735 GCA_013400735.1 Pomatostomus ruficeps | reverse complement strand
AGTCCCCTCTGAGTCCCCTCTGAGTCTCCTCACTGTACCCTCCATGTCCCCTCCGTGTCCCCTCTGACCCCCCTCACTGTCCCCTGAGTCCCCTCTGAGTCCCCTCTGAGTTCCCTCACTGTCCCCTCAGTGTCCCCTCCGTGTCCCCTCAGTGTCCCCTCACTGTCCCCTCTGAGTCCCTCAGGGTCCCCCTGAGCTGTACTGTCCCCCGGCAGCCCCAGCACACTGAGGTGACGCCCAGCACATGGGTCCAACATTTATTCTCCCACCCCACCACTGCTTCAGCTTCATTTTTTAGGTCATCACAATTCTGCGCCTCTTCTTCTTCGATTGTTTTTCCTCCTCCTTTTATTTTTTATTTTTTAAATTCATATTTTCTCCTATTCCTAGGCTTTCCTCAGGACTTGTTGCGGGCGTTACAGTTCTTCACACATCCCCCGGGGAACACAAACACAAACCCACGGCGTTTAATCATCGCGGTTGTGCTCAGGGCTGTCTCACGCTCTCCTCCTGCTGAGCCTGCCTTGGTTTGGATGTTCCAGTCCTACATAATAAACCTGCCTGAGCTCCCTGCGAGTGCTAAATGTGTCAATGGGCCTCGGGAAATTGAAGCGTGCCTTGTTCCCTCGGGATTTTGCACTTCCCTGAATCTGGTACCCAAAAAATCACATTTTGTCTTCCTATGGGTTCAAACTCCCCACTTGAGGTCTGAGGAAAGGCTGGAAGTCTGAGATAAATTTATGCTCACACTAAATTCCAAACATAATTACATTTTTAGACATCACCGGGCTCATAATATCTGCCTGAAACAAACATGAAATGTTCTGTAACCCTGTTACACCTGAGAAAGTTTGATATAAAATTGATATAATTGTTATTGGGATGGCAGACAAACACATGATAAATCAGCATTTGTGAGACCCTGGGCTTTGGGAATTTTGGGAGGGGAAGCGAGAGAACAATCCCTGTATTGGCAAATAATATAAAACTTTAATGATGTGAGGCAGGCTCCACCATAAAACTGCACCAGGCCTCTGCTTTTCTGAGCTTTTCTACATCCAATAACTCAGCCAGCCAGACCCTTGTGAATCTCCATCCTAAATATTCAGTCTCAGAGGGGAAACCACGGCACGCTAAGAGGAATGTGTTTACATTATAATGTGATTAGAACCAATGAATTTTTACTACTCTGAATAATAAAGTCCCAAAGGTCCAATTATGGCCGGGGTTTGGAGACTTTTGCTCTCCCCCAGGACTGTGATTCAGCGCCCAGAAACGTCTCTGAACCGATTTAACCACTCACAAGTCAGAGCATGGACTTTGTTCCTTCTCTAGTAAAAATATTTTAGTTATTAAAGGCATTAATAACACATTGATATTAAACGCTACGTTAATATTTATTAGCTATAATTAACAATCACTATTTAAATACTTCACGGCACACGATATAAAGAACAAAAGTAGATTTGTTGAGCTCAGTTTTAAGATTTTTTTCCTGCTGCTTAGGTTAACCAAAAATTTTGCATTACTTTTGAGACAACGATTTAATTCCACAGCACAATTAATGGAAGCACACAAAGAAACATTTTGGTGCTGTAAATAACTGATATTGCTTGACTGGTTTTTTTTTTTTTAAATCCTAATGCAAAACTTTCAAATATCTGTACTGATTTACTGCTCAAGTTTGTTTTCTAAATTCTATTCGCCATTTTGCTGCTGTAAAATCTAATTTCATTCAACCAAAATAGAAGCTGAAGCCATTTAAACACGTTGTTTTGGATGGTATGGAACTAGAATTTATTTATTATTCTAATAAATAAATAAAAAAGGGGAAGCTTGTTTGAAAATTAACAGGCTGGTAACCTTGCAGAAGGAAATGACACTGTTGGCTGACATTAAAAAGTAAGGGAAAAAAGCAAAATTTGAGAGAGTCTGATATCTGGAGCGTTTTTCCTGGGAAATTTGGACATTAGAGAAAATCTGGGGAAGAGGTTGCTCGCATGTTGCAGAATAGTTCACCTCAAGCTCCACCTTGCCAGCTCAAATTCTCTTCCAAGGTGGATTTTATTCAAAAAACCTTAAAGGCCTTGTTTTTCAACTTCCCTTCAACTTGTTCTTTGCTATTCTTGCTTAGCCAACTTTCATATATTTTACCCTAAACCTGAAGTTTGTTTCTTGCACCTACTGCTGACGCGTAAATTGATTTTATTTCCAGCAGCACAGCCAGCGTGGAGCCTGAATGTCACCTGGGACAAAGCCCAGAGCTCGTCTGAAAATAAGTTTATGTGAAGCTCTCTTGTGTCTCGTACTGATTCTGAACTCGGCCTCTCCTGTTTCTCGGTGAAGTTTTGCTTTGCTAACTTTGGGAGCAGAAATCCTGCAAACACCAGAAGGTCTTCAGCTCGATTTTCGCTCCCAGCCAGCACTGCTGATGAAGGGAGCAGTTTTCTCCCAGCTCGTGGAGCCGTGTAGGTGTTTGCGTGGCTGCGATCAGAACAGATTGGGGAACTGATGTGGGTTCCGACCAACTGTTTGGGGTTGTTGGGGGCTTTTTGAAACCGGTCTGGTTTTAACCAGGCCGCCGGTGTGCTTCACCACACACGTTTGTGTTGCTACGAGCAGGAGACCTGAGAAGATTTCTTCTTGTTTTTCTTCTTCTGTTGACAGTGCTGGTTCAAAAGAGAAAAGCACTTGTTTGGGGGTTTTTTGACAAAATTTTCACACTTAAAATCTGGGCTGTGATGGAGCCCAGGCATTAAAGTTGTGTAAGGAAGGGAACAACATTCTGCACATTGCACAAACTTTTGCTTTTATTCATTCCTTTCCAGCCAAGGGAGTTCTAATCCTCACTGCAGCATGAGAGAGCAGGACAGGGGTGTGACCTTGAGCCTTTATTCCATTTCTTGGTGATAAAATGCATGATTTGAACATCCCCCAGATAACTGCATGTGTGGTTTTTGTTTCTGCCTTGCCTCTGTGCTCTCAGCCCCTCAGAGCGAAGGGGTCTCGCAGAGGCTGGCTGTGCTCAGTGCCTGAATTCCAGGAGATATTTGCAGCTGTATAGAAAGCCCTGGCTTGGATTTTCACAGAATTATCCTAATAACGTGATTTTCAGTTCAAATAATCATTTCTCTAACTCATTGTGGGGATTTGAATACTCACAGCCTGTCAGCCCATGGTTGGTGGCAGCTGGAGCTGGGCTCAGCTTTCCTGCGTGGACGGGAATTCCACAGTTTGGGATGTGCTGAGCACCTCATTCATGGTGGTTTTGCTGCCCCAGAATCTGCTCCAATTGGTTCTTCCTCTGCTCTTCCCTCCGTGGATCTTCCTCCAACAAAACCAACAACTTTGTGCCCTTCAGTTTTTCACAGTGGGGATTCTGTCCTACTTTTCCACCGCGTGTGTCTGCTCCGTGGAGGTGGCAGACTCCCATGGTTGTAGAGTTGCTACTTCTTGCCCGTGGCTGTTGTAAGTTAAAAAAAATTCATTTTCATGGAGTAGTGGCAGCATCTGGAGTCAAAAACTCACGTTGTTCGCTTGAAATTTCTGCGTGTTGCTGTGATTACGCTATTCTAAATTCTCCAGCACTCCATCTTTTATTTATTTCGAGCACGGGTTCTGTTAATTGTCGCTGCTGCAGCTGCACGCGCGTCTGAATGGGATTGCTGTTTTTATATTCTGACAACCAAACACCACCAGGTGTCCTCTGCTGCTGCACCAGATCTCAATTACCTCCCGGAGATCCTCCTCTGGCTTCGAAAATGCCCGTTTTGAACCATGCCCGGGGGTGAGGGGTGGCACAGAGCCCTTTGTCTCAGCTCTGGGGAGGTTGTGGCGTTAGGGGACGTGCTCTCCATGTCACATTTTGTCAGAATGGCTCTCCCCCTCTCCCCCACAAGCTCTTTTTTGACTCATCAGCATCCAAGGGATTATTTTCCAGCAAGGACAGAGGAGGAGCTGGATATTCCCAGTTGTTTTTTCCAAACCTGTTGCTGAAAGCAGCTCGGCCATCACCACGCACAGGCTCACCCTTCTCCCGCCGAGGGATTAACAGGAGCATCAATCAATCCATTCGTACCAATCAACAAATGGATTTTTTGTTAGAATGGCAGTCAAGATAATTGAGATAAAAACGACCATTAAAGTTGGTGAAACACTGAAATCTGCGTGTTTTCCTCTTGCCTCGGTCGTGTCTCCTCGCCTGTTCCAGCCGGGAAGGGATTTCTGTGACAGACTGGCAACGTGTGAGGGAACATATTTTTACCCAGCACCACGTCCCTCCGTGGGATGCAGCGAGGCACTGGGAGATGAAAATCGTGCTGGGTCCTTGCAGGTGGTGAATGCAGGCTGCTGCACCCGGCCGGGGAGGTTTATTTTGCTCCCAGCAAATTCTGAGCTCAGGAAAACTGATCTCCGTCCATGGGAGCCCCTGTTCTGCAGAAATGATCAATAACACTCATCCTTCCTCCTGAATGCTCTCAACCAGTGTCCCACCCTCCAGCTTTCGGGGAAGTTGCACCTCATTTTATGTATTTGGATAGGAGATAAGAAAAAAAAAGCACATTTTATGATTTTTCTCTCTGTATGGAGACATCAAACAGCAACAAACGAGGGTGTTCCCCCGTGCCGTCATCAGATGGAACAAATGGAATCCGTGGGTTATCCCCAGTTCAATACTTTCTATTTCAGCTCCGCGCTGGTGAATTATTCACAGCCCTGGCCCTGGAGAGGAACCAGAGCTGCAGCTGCGCTCCCAGCAGCACCAACCCCGAGCACGGCAGAGGGCAGCTCGCCAGGGGCTCTGCCAGGCAGGAGCTGGAACCTCCTGGAGGTGACTCCAGAAAAAAGGGATTTCCGTGATTTCAACGGCGCTGGCTGTGCCAGGATCCTTCCTTACCACCCTTTTTAAAAATTCCAGAAGAAAGGGATTTCAGTGATTTCAAGGGCACTGGCTGTGCCAGGATCCTTCCTTACCACCCTTTTTAAAAAAATTCCATTTTGTGACTATCTCTAAATGTGATTAACCATACTTTTGTTTATTTCTGTAAATGTGTAGATGGTGATAAGTCCTGTCAAGGTGTCAGGCTGATGGTTTGAGCTGCTGGATGTTCCCCATGGATTCTGCACCGGTATCACTCCAGAAAAGAGGGATTTCTGTGATTTCAAGGGCGCTGGCTGTGGCAGGATCCTTCCTTACCACCCTTTTAAAAAATTCCAGAAAAAAGGGATTTCTGTGATTTAAAGGACACTGGCTGTTGCAGGATGCTCCTTTACCACCCTTTTTTAAAAAATTCCATTTTATGACTATCTCTAAATGTAATTGAGTGATCAACCATAATGTTGTTTATTCCTGCAAGATGTGTAGATGGTGATAAGTCCTGTCAAGGGTGTCAGGCTGATGGTTTGAGCTGCTGAATGTTCCGCATGGATTCTGCACCGGTGTGACTCCAGAAAAAAGGGATTTCTGTGATTTCAAGGGCACTGGTTGTGACAGAATCCTTCCTTACCACCCTTTTAAAAAATTCCAGAAAAAAGGGATTTCAGTGATTTCAAGGGCACTGGCTGTGGCAGGATGCTCCCTTACCACCCTTTTTTTAAAAATTTCATTTTATGACTATCTCTAAACCTAATGGGGTGATTATTTTATGACTATCTCTGAACCTAATAAAATTATTAACCATAATGTTGTTTATTTCTGTAAATGTGCAGATGGTGATAAGTCCTGTCAAGGGTGTCAGGCTGATGGGTTGAGCTGCTGGATGTTCCCCATGGATTCTGCACCGGTGTTCCTGTGTATTTTAATTGATCAGCTGTTAATTACAGCTCAGCCACGTTTGATTGAGTGCTAATTCATGACAGTGAGATCTTGTGGTTAGGTTATACAATTTGTGTGCTGGAGGAATTTTATTGGGGGACAGCTTGAATTCAAGTGCCCGAATTAAAGTGAATTTCCCTGCGCGTGCCATTACTAATGTGCTAATATACCGAAATCACAGGGACGGCGGTTTTACAGCCCCAATTCAGGACATTATTTATTACCCTAATAACTGCGGCCACCGAGCTGCATCTTCTCCTCCCCGCGAGTTCCCGGAGCGGCGTTGAAATTCCGGGCACACGCGAGAAGGGATGAAAAGGATCGTTAAGCGGAATAAACAACCAGCGACGCCGAGAAATACATCGCGGCGATATTTTAAGCCGATGCTTGCGTGGGCTGCGCGAAAGCACAAAGAGTTTGTCTCCCACCATCGCTCCTGCAGCTCTGCGCTAAACAAGGGGTTGGTTCTGCTGCTCCTTTTTTCCCCGGCCAGGCTGGGTGAGGCCCTGAAGGATCAGCGAGGTCACGGGGATGCAAAATGTGACAAAATGAGGGAAGGTGTTGGTTTAGAAAACGCCTGACACACAGCTGGCGACCATTCCATGAAAAAGTAATTTTAAAAAAACTTTTATTTTCCTAAAGAGGTTGGTTTTAACCACGAGGAAGTTTTGTCCCTCGAAAAATGTTGATTTATGCTCTTTATCCTTTCGAGGTGCGTTGGTGTAAACAGGCTCATCCCACAGACGAAAGGGTAAATTGTCGTTCTGCTTCCTCATTTATGGGAATATTCGCTTGTGTTGCATTATCAGCTGCTCTCCCATTACCGAAGCTGAGTTATTTGAAATTGTCTTAGTGGGAGATGCAATCAAGGGAATTAATATTCTGTGGAAATAGGGGCTTTAATGCTGGATACGGTTCATAATGTCACGGCACTAATGCATCACGATCCTGAAAAACGAGAATATGCATTTTATGGCATTTTTGTGATAATTTAGAAATGACCGTCCTTATCTGCGTTTCACATGAACTTTGTTATCGGTGGCGGAAATGAGAAATATTTAAAAGGCCGTTTGCACGTCGCTAATCACTCCTGTAGGGTTTGTGTTTCATTTCTTTCCTCCTAAATGCTGCTCCTCCAAGGAGCAGTTCTGTCTGAAATGCCTGACTCCACCTGTGCACTTCACCTGAGCTGGGGTTTTATTTATTTTTTATTATTTTATTATTATTTTATTATTATTTTTTATTTCTTTTTTTTCCTATTCTGCATTTAATTCCGTAAAGCTTTGTTTTCCCTGCTTAGAAGAACCCCAGAGGATTTAGCAGAATCTTAGAGGATTTAAAAGAATCTCTTTTAAATGAAATCTTTTTTTTGTGCTGAATATTTTTTCTTTTGGTCTCCCTTGGATTTATGAAATCTTCAGGATGTTGTGTTCAGCGAACAACTCCAAACTTCAGTGCACTCGTAACTGGATAAAGGAAAAGAGAAATCATTGAATTTTCACATCTGCTGAAAAGATTTCTCTTTCCTTTAATGCAGAGGTTCAAAACTTGAAAAAATCCCAGGGATGAGTTAATTTTGCCACAGCATTGCAAGCTGCCTTGTTTGTGTGTCTTATATGATATTTTATATAATTTATAGGTAATAGATGGACCCCGGGGCACGAGTTTGCTGCACTTGGATCAGTTTGGATCCATTCCCAGATCAGGGTTCATTCTCCAGGGACAATTGCAGGGGATGATGGAATTGAGCCCAAGTCTGTCCCCCCTTTGAGAGGCTCCGTTTCCATCTTTGGGGGCCTGGGCCAACGAGGTGTCCTTGAGTGCAGCCTGGAGAGGATTTGTTGTGTCTGAGCAGGATGGGAGAACAGGAGCTCCCAGCCCGTGGGGAGTGTGAGAGTTCCACACTAAAGCAGGGCAGGGGCTGGAAAATATAAAATTTAAATCCTAAAATGTGAATTTTAAGCATCAAGGGGAGCAGGCAGAGGGCTCAGCTGAAGGGGCAGCCGGTGACAGAGCAGCTCCTCAGGGACAAAACCCAGCCCAGTCCCTCCAGGGCTCAATCCTGACCGGAGCCTGGCGCTGTGTGAACTCCCCCTGCCCTGCCGCACGAATTTTCATCCCGTTTTTCATCCCTGTACCTCAGTTTGCTCACTCAATCAGTCCAGGTTAATTAGCTGCAAAAAGGTGATACTTCAGTCCCCATATAAATTATAAAATATCAATCAGACTATTGTTATTTTACTAAAAGTATTAAATTTCTATTAATTATTGGAATTTATTTGCTTTTAAATCAATATATTGGTGCTGACACAGGAGCTTCCGCGTGACCAGAGAGCATCCCAGCGTGGCCAATAAAGCATTTTTGGAGTTTTAAATTTTGTTTTTGCCAGAGGGGAAGTTCTGGGCTGTTCTTGGCCTTGTTACCCTGAGATTCTCAATAATTGCTTTGCTGCCTGCCTCTGTTTGTACAGATGTTTTATATAAAAATATTCTCTGGATTTTGAGTCAGCTTCAGATTCCAGAACAAAACAGGAGGTTGCTGCTGAGTTTCTTTGAAGAATTTGTGAATCCAGTCTTTCACTTTAATTTCTTAAGCAAGAAATTAAAATTATAGGTCTGAAAATAAATTTAAAATGTGTCATGTCCAAAGTAACAGTAATAATAATAATAATAATAATAATAATAATAATAATAATAATAATAATAATAATAATAATAATAATAATAATAGAGAAATCTGGAAAAACCTTTTTATTCCAGGAAAAAAATGAGAATTCCCTGGGAATCTTAACTCTGAGAATTCATCCCAAATCTCTGAGGTGCTCTGGATGGAAGTATTAAAGTACCTGGCCTGATGTTTGAAAATCAGGATGTTTCACAAAATCTCAGTGTTTTTAGGATGGCAATGGAATTAAATGATACAGAGAGAGATAGAATTTAATTCAGGTGGATGGTGGGGAGGATTTAGCATTGCTGGAGTGAAATTAGAAAAGGAAGCGGGATGAATGCGTCCCAGGATAAATGATTTATCCCAGGATAAATTATTTATTCCAGGATAAATGACTTATTCCAGGCCTCCCCAGCTTCCCCACGGAAACAGCGCAGGGAGAATCGTCCCAGGGATTTAGAATCCTCTCAGACGAGGCAGCAGGAATTTCCTGGGAGAGAAATACACCACAAAAAATCAGAAATTTGGTGTATAACAAGGAAAGGTAAATCACTGCCCACCTTCCTGCAGGTCAACCTGTTCGAATGTTCCGCTGAGGAGGAAGCAACAAAAAATAAATTATTTTAGGTACTAAAACAGAAAAAACCAAATTCTGATTACTGAATTTTCTCTAAACTGAACGGCTCTTGCTATTCCCTGAGCTACTGCAGAGATGGAGGTGCACAAAGGTGAATTTCTGAGAAGTTTTGCTTTCTTAAATTCTTATTTATTCTGCAAAAATTCTGTGTTCCAAAGGCTGAGAAACACCAGTAAAAAAACCCATCAAACTCCGGATAAGCAATTCATTTCAAACTACAATAAAAGATTATTAAAGCAGCTTGAAGTTGTTTAATTTTTTTCTTTTCCTGACCTCCAAAGCCACAAATTTTGAACAGGATAATGTGAATTTGTGTGACGCTCTCTCGCCCTCGCGTTTAGGGTTAGTAGGAAATTGTATTTTTATTTATTTATTTTATTCCAGAGAATCTGGAATTCTGACAGCGGTGAAGGATGAAGATGCAAAAAATCACCTTTCTCTATTCAGATAAAATGCTCTTTTTGACATTTCCTGCAACATAAATCATATTTACTTAAATAAAACTTGTTAAACAGACAAACAGAGATTGTTTTACTTAGACTCTTGTGCCCTATGTTTAGTTTACATTTCCTATTCCTGTTTGGCCTGCTTTTAGAACTACTTTTATTAGCTAAATATTCGATTTAGAAACAAATTCTTGACCAGATTATTCACTTTTTTTCTGCTGGAGTGATACCTTGCTTAATTAATTTTGCCCAGTAACTCATAATTAATTCTTTTTCTAACGTATCTCTTGATTCTAACTACAATTCGAGTGCCTGAATTTGGATCAGGAACTTGGGAAGTTCTCCTGATTCCCTTCTTTGGTGAGTCAGAAAAATCGGGGAAGTCGTGTCAAACCATTCTAAAAAATCTAAAACCTGGGAAGCGTTGAGATAAAATTTCAGTTTAAGCTGAAATAACAACAATTTGGAAAGGTTGTGTGATGCACAGAGCAAAAAGTCCCCCAGTTTCTGACCTGGGAGTGTTAACGACATTTTCTGGGTTCGTTTATTTATTTATTAATTTGCTCCTTGGGTTTTTCTTTCTTTCATTTGCTGTTTAGTCAGAGCAAAACCCCAGATTTTTCCCCAGAAATGCTAAAAAGCTTTTGCTTAAAATATCATTTACAGCTGATGGGCTCGGAACGCAGATCAGGAGTTGTTCTTCCAGCAATTTCCATCTCCTGCTTTCTGTGTATATTCACTGAATTCCTGAATAACTTAATAATCATTATTTGCCTTGGCAAAACAACCTTTTCTCACCTAAATTCTCCGTTTGATTTGGGCAGAAGCGGTGCTGGGGAGTGGCAGAGCCGCAGGAGGAGCAGCAGCGGAGCCGCCACGGCTCCCGGCGAGCGCGGAAGGTTCCGGCTCACGTTGGCCCAGGGAGATGGCAGCTGCGTTCGGGGTATTTTCAGTGCTTTCCTTGGGTCCTAATTAGCGCCTTAAAACCCGGCGACGGTTCAGATGAATCCTGGGCTGGCTGTTTGTCTTCGTCAGAAATGAGGATAACGAGTGTTTCCTAGGAGAAAAATGCTCCGCGTGAGCGACCTGTGAGGAAAAGTCTGTTCTTGCCAGGGTCGCTCTCTGCTCTAATAATCGCAGGATTTTTCATGGGTTTTTGAGGAATCTGAGGTGTTTGGGAAAAGATGAACAGCTCTGCCAGCCCCTCACCGCAGAACTCAGGTGAATCTGCCTTCATTAACAGCGGTGACCTAATTATTCCGTGCATACCTGGGCTGGAAATTGGGAATACATTGCAAGCCTGGCCTGTGGGATGTTACTGTTCACCCTTTCCTCAGGAAAAGTGATTTTATAGCCAATACATGCCCAAATTTAACATTATATTCAGATATTTTTGAATTTTGGACAGCAGTTTTCAGCGATTTGGTCAGTGCTGGATTCCTTTCCCCACCCTTATTCAAGTTGCATGGGGGTAAGAGCTTTAATTTTATTTCAATATGCTGCTGACAGTTTTACAGGTCTGTTGGGCAGGCTTAATTACTGAGGAGAAAAAGATTTCTGTGTTAATTAGGTAAAAGATATCTTCACCTTTCCAGGCGCCCTGAATTTAAGGAGTAAAACAGAAATTGGGGCGTCAAAGGGAGCTGCCACTGCTTCTCTTTGAGCGGTGACAGGGACATTTCACAGGGCAGGGACCAGCTTTGGCTCGGGGGGATCTGCCCAGGTCACAACGAGTTCCAAAGCAGGAATATCCCTCTAAAATGTGCAATTCCTGTAATTCTGGATAATTCCAAGGCAGCCCGGTGGGTGTTTCTCAAGGTGAACTCCGGGGTTCCTTGGCAGGGGCGCGGGCGAGGTCGGAGCAGCCGCTCGGAGCGTTCTGCTCCCTCCCCACGTGGGAGGTTTCATCCTCAGATCGATTTTGCTGCTGTCTCCCGGGAGAATTGAAATGTCACCGCTCCGAGCTCGTGTTTGCCGAATCAAACGCTCAGCCTCCCAAAATACTGTATTGACTGAGTGCCTCACCCACTTCCAGCCAGATCTGTAACGAATCCAAGCCAATTAAGCTGGCTCGGATCTCACTTCTCCAACACTGAATCAATGTCAAGGGGTTCTGTTGACATTCTGGGCACTATTTAAAAACCCCAACCCTGTTTTCATCCCTAACAGCGTCAAACTGATCCTTCTGACAACCTCGGGCTGGATTTGAAACCAAATATTTCATTTTTGATTTAAAAAAACCATACAAAGCTGAAGGAATCAAATAATAAAAGCACTTTGGCAGTGCAGGATCCTTCAGAGCTTGGCTCGGAGCGCTCTCTTTTCCACGGTGACATGTGCAGAGCTTCTCAGACAAAAATGAATCATGAGCAAATGACTTTTTATTTTTTTTTCTCCTCTCTCACAGAGAGCACCGGGGGAAAAATAGAACCGTAAAATGCCAAAAGATGTTTCCCCACAGGACAAAGAGAGGGGAGCACGATAGGGTCTCCTTCAGCAGAGGATTCTTGAGGGGCTGTGGAGATTTCTGAGTGGTTTTCTCGAGGTTTGATCAGGGCAGAAGGAGCCACGAGCTCGTCCTGCCTGCAGTGATGGGACCTGCTGGGGAGGAAAATGAGAATTTGAGGTTTTACACCACCCCTGGGTGTGCAAAACAAACCTTCCCTGCCCTGGCGTGTCCTGTGGACGCTCAGCTCCAATCCAACCCGGCAGAAAATTGCCAAAAAGCGAGGAGCCGCTCATTATTTCGTGAGTCACGTCCTTAACACAGCTGTGGGATGGAGAATAATAAAATACCGGGTAAGAGGAGCCGCTGCTGTTCTGAAGGGAAGGGGGATTAGTCAAAGGGCTGCAGAGGAACTCCAGCATCTGCAGCACAACCAGGATTTTAACTGCAGGCACGGATTGGTTTCTCGGTCGAGAACCAAAAATTTCAAGTGTTGTGCGTTCTGCAGGTGGCAAAAACGGGTGAGGGATTCAGGCAGAGATAAACAACATTCCTACCGAATTTACTCCCAGAATGTCCATCCTTAATTCCACCAAATTCCCAAGATTGTTCATGTAGGGGTTTTCCTCGGGGTATTTCCCACTCCATCAGCTTCCCAGGGGTTTATTGCAGGATTTCCTTTAATTTTTGCAGGATTGTTTTCCTTTTTCCCTTTAATTTCCCTTTAATTATTGCAGGATTTCCTTTAATTTTTCCTCCTTCTTTCCTCAGTGTTAATCACCCACCTCTCATTTATCACAAACTTCACTTTCCCCTCCAGAACGCAGTATTCAATATTTTGCCTTTTTCTCCAAGCCCTGATGAGAAACTCACCCTGATCATTTGGGGACTTCTCACCCTGCCCATTTTGGGGACTTCTCACTTCTCACCCTGCCCATTTTGGGGACTTCTCACTTCTCACCCTGATCATTTTGGCGTTTCTCACTTCTCACCCTGCTCATTTTGGCGTTTCTCATGTCTCACCCTGCTCATTTTGGCGTTTCTCATGTCTCACCCTGCTCATTTTGGCAACCTCGAGCTGCTCCTGCCCTGCCCAGGGGCCCTGCAGGGAGCTGAGTCTGGCACTCCCTGGCTGCAGCATCCCCACCCTCCGGCCCCGGCCCCTCCGGCCACTTTGCCAACCCAGAACATGAAGCAGAAGAAATGATCAGGGCTGTTCTGTGCAAAAAACCAAATTTTTGGTGTTCCCCACCCGCTCTGAAGTGATTTTTGCACTCTGCTTCCCAGTAACAGTGGAAAGGTGGGATGTGAAATCCTAATGGAATATTCCCGAAGTTTCTCATCCCTTCTCTCCAGGTGGGATATGGAATCCTAACGGAATATTCCTGAGGTTTCTCATCCCTTCCCTCTGGGTGGGATGTGAAGTCCTAACGGAATATTCCCGAGGTTTCTCATCCCTTCTCTCCAGGTGGGATATGGAATCCTAATGGAATATTCCCGAGGTTTCTCATCCCTTCCCTCGGTGTGGGATATGGAATCCTAATGGAATATTCCCAAGGTTTCTCATCCCTCCGGGCGGGATATGGAATCCTAATGGAATATTCCCGAGGTTTCTCGTCCCTTCTCTCCAGGTGGGATATGGAATCCTAATGGAATATTCCCAAGGTTTCTCATCCCTCCGGGCGGGATATGGAATCCTAACGGAATATTCCCGAGGTTTCTCGTCCCTTCCCTCCGGGTGGGATATGGAATCCTAATGGAATATTCCCGAGGTTTCTCATCCCTCCCCTCCGGGTGGTTTCAGCCATCTGGCTCTGCAGTGAGAGCAAAAATCCATTTCATATCTCAATGGCTCTTGCACAATGAAAAAACACTCGGAAGTTCTTTTAGATAAAAATACAGCTCGGTATTATCTGGATTTATAACTGATAACATGAAATTATTCCAATGTGTGAGCGCACTCAAGGTGGTTAATGCCTGTGTGGTGTAAAAACACATCTTCTTCTAATTGTTTTTTTATTTTTAATCCCAAATTTATGGATCCCGTCCATGAAAAAATATCCGTGACGTTCAGCATCGCAAAACCCAAATGTTGATTTGCTTGCACATGAAGTTTTCTGTGGAATTCCAGATCTTTTTAACTTTCTGGCCGTGGAATAATGACCATAATTCTCCGTTCCCTCCTCCTCAATCTCGGTGTCAATCCTGTATTTATGAATAATCCACTATATATGAACAATATCAAAAATGATCACCATATGAACTTGTTTTGTTCGCTAAAACAGAAATACAATTTGGGCTTTTTTCCTTGAGGTCAGTCCATGTAATCCTCATTACAACATGATTTAAAAATTAAAATTGAAATGATTCTCCTCCCAAAGTTTCCTTTCCTTGCAGAATTTTAACAGGAAATTGGGGCTGATCAAATCCTTTGAGCACTGAAAGGGGTGGGGAATGTGTGTTCTCCCAGTCTGGATTTACACAAACAGCCCAGAAGCGACGCTGGAGCGAGCAGATTTCAATATTGAGAGAACATGTTCGATAGTTTATTTAAAGATAAATTTGAGACACCCATTAGCGCTGCCATCAGACCCAGTTTTGCTTCGGGTTGCCAAACGCGCTGCTGAATCACTTCTCTCAGAATTCGGAGCGCTCGGGGGGAACTTGAAAAGAGTAATCAGCTCCGTTTGGAGCCGATGGTTTCTGCGTTTGCCCAATTTGCCCATAGAAAAGAGCAGCGTCAGAGAGAGGAGCCGTTCCCATGGCAACCCTGGAGGATGCGGGAGCTGCCGCGGCGCGGGGATGATGCTGAAGCCTCAGAAAACCCCACGGGATGCAAACAGAAGCTGTGGGGTCCGAGCCAGCGCGTCCATAACGAGCGGGAGGAGGCCCTACCGCATTAAAACGCCCTTTCTCAAGGTGCCCTTGCCCGTTCCTTGGCACAAATTCCCGGAATTGCAGCCCTGCTCAGGGGGTTCCAGCCTGAGCCGTGTGTTTGAACACCCAGGTGCTGGCAAGAGGTTTTTGTGGAGAATTAGAAAATCTCGCTTCTTTCATCAATTTCTTAATTTCTTTTTTTTTCCTTGTTAAGTCAGGCTTGCTTTTCATTTCTCTGTTGGCTGAATCTTTGAATTCCGAGTAAAGTGATCTCTTAATTTTCTTCTTATGCTGCTGCTTTCATTGTTGAGAGAAGAAATTGCTCCTTGTTGACAGAAAAACTCAAAGGGCTTGTCCTGCTGGACAGGGCTGTGTCTGCCAGAGCTGGACAACAAAACACCAAAGGAAAAATCTGTTTTTTCTCATGGGCATCGCTGCAGAACAACACCAGTGCAGAACGAACCTGCTGAGGCCAAAAGGGTTGGAAGGGAGAGCACGAAGCCAGAACTCCAAGCAGAAATCAGTGGAGACACACGAATATCTGCTAAATCTATAATGACTTTTTTTTTTGTTAATACCATTTCTAAACAAATGAAAATAAATTTAATAAATTAATTAAAATAAACGCTGCGGTACAATTCACAGCTGCCAAATCGGAGTTTGTGGTGAAAGTCGGTTGGCTGATGATGATGATGATGATGATGATGATGATGACAACAGCTCAGATGACGATGTGGACTTGAATCGTGATGATGATGACGGTGACAACAGCTCAGATGATGATGTGGACTTGAATCGTGATGATGATGATGATGATGATGATGAAGACAACAGCTGAGATGACGATGTGGACTTGAATCGTGATGATGATGATGCCAATGATGATGATGACAACAGCTCAGATGACGATGTGGACTTGGTTGATGACGATGATGATGATGAAGACAACAGCTCAGATGACGATGTGGACTTGAATCACGATGATGATGATGATGAAGTGAACAGCTCAGATGGCGATGACACCTGGGACGATGACAATGGTGACTTCAGCTTGGACAACTTCAATTTGGATGACGCCAACTTGGCCCACGCTGGCTTGGCTGATTTAATTTGGATGTCGGTGAGTGCTGAGCCACGGCCGTGACCCAGAGCTGGGTTTTGGTCACCCAGGAAGGGCAGGGACACTCACTGCTCTGTTTGTTGTGTCATTGCTGCAAAAAGCTTTGCAATAAATTGTCATTTCACGATGGATCCATTTCTCTTCCCTCTGCTCCTCCAGCACTGCTTCCAAGCAGGGTTTTATCTGCCCTGGCACCGAGAGCTTTGCCCAAAACCTTGTGCAGGATTCCACAAAGAAATTGGCATTTCAGAACTTCTCAGCTCGATTAGAATTGTTGCTTTAACAAATTAATTAAAGTGTTTTGTCTGAAACCCCGCAATTCTTGCAGCCCCGGTGCTTTTCCCCTCCTCCTTTCTCTCCGTGTTTGTCACTCGTGCTTTTTGCTCGCTGATGCCTGGCGCGTATTTCATTTATTTAATTCGATATGTCAGGCAGTAAAAGCATTACAAATGTCTCGCACGCTGGAGTAAATGTATTTTTCACCGTGCAGAGCTTTCATTATTTTTCCGAGCATTTTGTGACAGGAGAAGACAGCAAAAGAGAAAAATGAATATTTTTTTGTAGCATTTCAAGTCACCTGCACTTCTGCTTTCTGTAGGAATTTTGTTTTGTGCATTCCTGCCTGCAAATTTGGGTAATAAAGGTTGCACAGCTGTACCACAGACTGCTCATATCTGTAGGGAAGAATAAATATTCTGGTTTGCAGGGGATGTTCAACTGCTCGTAAGCAGAAGGAAACAAAAGCCAAGGGTGTAGAAATTTAATCAGAACTTGGGTTTTTTATAAAATCCGAGGAATAAGAGCGTGAGGCTGTACCTGGGAAATGTGGGACACAGTTGGAGACAGACTGATGGGCATGGATATAAAATTTTGTTTGCAGAGGAGCAACCCTTCACTGTCCTGTCACACAGCCAATCCAGCAGGACAGACTGACGGACAGGGGTGTTGTCCCGGTTTGAGATGAATTTTGGGAGGAGATTCCCAAAGGATGACTCCTCTGAAAGGCAGCCAAGGTTCAAAAAGAAAAATCTTCTTGGAGGGACATGAAAAAAAGCTGTTTATTGAACCAGCAAGGTGCATGCAGGCACAAGGGAAAAAAATAAATTAATAATATTAAATAGTGAACCTTCTGTGCTGTAGAGAAGGATGGGGGATTTTAGAGTCTCTCCTTTCCCTGGTTCAGCTCCTCCTGAAGGTTCGGCCCAGCAGCTCCTGGTGAGGGTCCCGTCACTGTCTCCCCCAGAGATGGGCTGATTTTCCAGATGGGAAAAAAACCAAGCCCAACAGTCCAAAAAGGGGGAAAAAAAACCCCAAAAGAAACTGCAATCCCAGCGAGAAGGGGAAAAACCCCCCTCTGTCCTACCTCACAGCTGGACAGACTACTGGGGGAAAAAAATCAAACAAAACTTGTCCTTTATCTCAAAGAGATAAAAACAAACCGTGCCACGTTTCTCCCGGCCAGCTCAAAGTTACAGAACCCATTCCTGGGCATAAGAAGATGATAGGAAAAAATACAGAGCTTAAAAATCACCCCAGGACAGGTGTAAAATGTGTTTGCAGAGGAGGACTCTGTCCTGTCACACAGCGCGTTCAGCAGGAGCAGGGTTTGCACACTCGGGGTAAATCCTGGAATTTCTTTGGGGAACACAGGAATAGACACAATTCCTGAAAAACAACGAGTGAAATGAAATCCTGTTTGCTTTTTCTGAGTGAAACAAGAGCCTGATAACTCTGTCAGCTCTAAGCGCACCAAACACGGCTGAAAGGTCTGTGTGGGGAAGAACTTGGATTCCACCCGAAGGTTTTGAGGCACTGGAATTGAAGGGAATGAGTTCATACATTATGATGAGCTTTGTTTAGATAAGGTCAGGAGTATCTTTCTTTCTTAATTAACGCTGCCTGTGCCTTCAGCACCTGTAATATCCTGATTACCACTGGTGAGTGTGAGCCAACAAAAGACTCCTGCACGTGCAGAACCACAAATTGGCAATGTAGTCAAAGCTGATCACAGAAACAGAAATTGGCAATGTAGTCAAAGCTGATCGCAGAAATGTTCCTTCATTCTGCAAAATCTCAGGAAAATCTATCTCCCTGTTCTTCACTGATCCCAAGATTTCCAAAACCATTCCTGAGAACAGCAAGAAGATAAGAATAAAGTAAATAACCTGAAATATTAACAAATTTGCTCTCTCCAGTGGTTTCCCGTTGCACCGAGCGCCTTCATGGCTGAGATTTTGTCCAATTGTCCCAGTTGTCCTTTTTGGAGCTGTACAACCACGTGGAACTATTCATATTGCCACGATTTCCATGCACTCCATCCTTGGAAAACCTAAACTGAATGTTTTTCTCACTGTGTGAAGGAACCGAACTTTGTCATGCACCGCGCCTCGGGTGTGCGTTTCGCTGTTTGATCGAGGTGAAGTGCAGAGCTCCTGAGGAAATCCTGTAAACAAACACAGAGCGCTGGGCTAATAATTAGCAGTCATTATGTCCGTGTGGTTAAAAACACCAGACAAACCTGGGCTTTGAGGGTTTTTTTGTTTTGATTCACCTGTTCCTAGAGAATTGGAATATTTTCTTTTGCCTGCACATTAAATCTGTGCCAGGGGCAAGCTCGGGAGCATCTGCAGCACTTTGCTGGTTTGTTTTTTCCCCAGTGGCAGAGATCATCACGCCAGAAGGCAGAAGTGGCAATAAAAGGAGTGGTGCCTCATTCTGACTGTAAATAGTTGTGGTTTTTAGCTGTGCATTCCCGGGAAAATTAGGTGAATGTCAGGAGTTAGTTTGAGGTCCGAGAGGTGCTGTCAAATAGCGAAAATGAATCGTAGTGTAGGTTTTTAAGGTCAGTTTAAGGGAAATCTCTGGGTGGAGGTGTGGGTGGACTCCTTGCCTGGCCTTTCCTGAGCTGTGCATTCTGTAGGGTGGAACCCAAACCTCAGCTTGTCGGNTTCCTTTACCCAAACCTCAAATCTTCCACTCACACACATTCCTTTATTCAAATCCCAACCCTTCCACTCACACACATTCCTTTACCCAAACCCCAACTCTTCTGCTCGTGTTCCTTTACCTGTTCTTTTACCCAAACCCCAACTCTTTCACTGACCCATGTTCCTTTACCCAAACCCCAACCCTTCCACTGACACACCTTCCTGTGCCCAAACCCCAACCCTTCCACTGACACAACTTCCTGTACCCAAACCTCAATTCTTCCACTCACTCACATTCCTTTACCTGTTCCTTCACCCAAACCCCAGCCCTTCCACTCACACACATTCCTTTATTCAAATCCCAACCCTTCCACTCACACACATTCCTTTACCCAAACCCCAACTCTTCTGCTCGTGTTCCTTTACCTGTTCTTTTACCCAAACCCCAACTCTTTCACTGACCCATGTTCCTTTACCCAAACCCCAACCCTTCCACTGACACACCTTCCTGTGCCCAAACCCCAACCCTTCCACTGACACAACTTCCTGTACCCAAACCTCAATTCTTCCACTCACTCACATTCCTTTACCTGTTCCTTCACCCAAACCCCAGCCCTTCCACTCACACACATTCCTTTATTCAAATCCCAACCCTTCCACTCACACACATTCCTTTACCCAAACCCCAAGTCTTCTGCTCGTGTTCCTTTACCTGTTCTTTTACCCAAACCCCAACTCTTTTACTCACCCATGTTCCTTTACCTAAACCCCAACCCTTCCACTCACACCCGTTCCTGTACCCAAACCCCAATTCTCCACTCCCACACGTTCCTTTCCTCGTCTAAAGGGCAGCAAGCAGGAGCTCATTTGGCTCTTCCCTGAACTCCTCTCACTCAGTGGATTATCCCGAAACCCCTCCCTGGAGCCGGTGAGATGACTCTGATGCAGCAGAACCAGATACCCCAGTATTTTTAGACAGCCCTAATGCCTGCCCGATGCTCCCGTTCTGTGCTTTGGGGCATAAGTTGATTACAGCTGAAATCAGAAGGGAAAGCTGCCTGCTCCAGGGGAACGGGCTGGGCACGTTACCGGCAGGCTGTGCTCCTCTTTTCCTGGCTCCTGACTCTGCCGTCACCGCGAGGTTTGCTCTGAATGCAATTACGAATTGACAGGTGGGTATTTATTCTAATTGCTCTAATTGTGTTTCGTGAGGCTCCTCCATCTCCGTGAAGGCTCCGGGTCTGCTCAGTGTCTCGTGTCACCAGCCGTGAGTCATGAAAAGGAGCAGGGGAACGCGGAACTCCGCATCTTCAAGGTGCTCTGTGCAAGCCTAAGTGGGCCTAACACGATATTCGATCTTTAATTTCAGAGTCAGTCTCCTTAGCAGGACACTCTCACAAGCTACTACCTCATTCTGATATTACATGTGGAAATAAGTTATAATATTAATTTATAAAAATATCTGGAGACCTTTTGTTTGGGATTTAATTCAGGCCTTTTCCCAGCAGCCCTACAGCGATGTTTTCTGTTCCTACAACTAAATTACTCAGGAGAGGAGAGGATCTGTGCATGAGGGGAATGAATAAAGGAGCCAGCGCAGTTAATAGAGCGGGATTTATAACAAACCAGTCGGATAATTTCATTAAGCTTCCACTCAGCGAGGTGATGTAACAGAGCAGCGTCAGGCAGATTCAATGATCTTCCTGCAGCCATTGATCACTGAGGCCCTTCCTGAGGGTTAGGAACGTTTTAGGGAGCATTTGCAGCTCCTTGGGGAGGAAATGCAGCTGTGTGAGATG
>VYZT01028733.1:0-17609 GCA_013400735.1 Pomatostomus ruficeps | reverse complement strand
AAAAGAGTATAAATCTAGCTGAAAGAATTTAGTTCAAGTTTCTAAATGCTTTGGTTATTTACTTGTTCCATTCATATGTAAGATGGATCCATGACATGTTACTTGCTAAATAAAGAAAATTTACTAATTTCCTTAACTTAGAGGGATTTCTAACAAAGCTAAATCCTGAAACTACTACAGTGCAATAAGCAAAACCAAAGCACAATAGCAGTTTTTAACCTATATATCACTGAGGAATAAAATTCCATGCAGAAGTTTAATTACTCTTGGTGGAAGGAAAAATGAAAACTGTGAAGGCTTTCAGTGAATGCTTTGATTAAAATAAAAAAAACAGCTTTGATCTGAGAGGTATTTTTTTCCTTTTGTTAGTTAATGGCCATAGCCATTTGTTATGTAATTCCAGCATGCATTTCTTAATTGATGTGGAAGCCACACACAGTGACTTTGCTGTTGCCCATATACAGTTAAAAAGCAAAACCAAATTGACCATATTAGGCTAATTTCACTAGACAGATTCAGTTCATGCTTCAGCTGTCAGAACAACTGCTGACTTCATACTGTCAGTGATTTTGACATTCCTTTGAGCGACTGAAATATCACAGATTCAAGGAAGGCTAAATAATGGTGGTGCTTTATTCAGAGTGATTTTCAAGTGTGAGGTTAGCTTAACAAAATGTTTGTACTGCAGACTTTTCAGTTTTTCTCAAGCATCAAAATTTTTTGACTACTGCCGCACAACACAAGAAATAGATTATTAAATAAAATTATTCTGCAGAGACATACATGAATATAAACTAATGCATATAAACTGTACATCTTTGAACAACCTGCCCTATTACTGTCTTGTCATCAAGACTAAGAGCATTGCCTTCTGCCTTTGTCACAAACAATGAATTATCTCACCCAGATCCCATGTCCCCAGAAAAGACCAAGCTACAAAACATAGTAGATAGCTGATATGCTGTTGCAGTACACAGCAGGTTTACTGTCTCTGAAACAGACATGAGCATAGAATTTATGTTTTCTAACTTCCCTACTTCAGTTCACAAAAATGAATGGGTCTTCCGTAGAAGCAGTATTACTAAGAAAACTTGCTTTGTAGGAGTCCCAGTTAGTCTGTCAGAATTTGTAATCTGTATAATGAATGAGACAAGTCATATGACAGCTATTTTTCAAACCCTTTTCCCAGTATATTAATTTATAACTGTGCTGAAGTTGTCTTTCCTTTTTTTCCCCAGCCTTATAGTGGCCTTTAAATTATATCTCCGACCTTCAAAGTTTTTGCTCTGTCGCTGCTCTTCATCTGTTCTTAACCTTAAATAGACTGTAGCTGCTCTAGTGACACTGCTGTAATCTGCCTGAAAAGCTGCTATCATTTTGGATGCAGTTTCCTCAGATGAAGAATGCACATGTTGGGGGCATGTGAATTTGGGCTTTAAACATGCTTATTATTAGTATGCATTTTTATACATAAGTCTAGTGGCTACCTTTTCATAAAATAATAATTAGGTAAAAAAAAAAATTAAAGAAAATGTTATTGTTGAGTTTGGTCTACAAAATGTCAAGGAGTTAGCCAAAATGGAATTAGAAAAATTTCCTGTAGCTCATTGGTCTGCTTATGTAATAGATTTTGAGTTAATAGCTGTGAGTTTTCTCTGCAAAAAGTGAGTTGGACTTTGGTGTAAAAACTTATAAAACATGTTTTCAATTTTGAGTCTTGTCTGGTGTTCACACAGAATGTCCAAATCACGTAACTATGGTATCTTCAACGTACCTATTAGTCTCCTATGTCTTTGTTGCCTTTGGACAAGGGATTTGGGGTTTTTATAACTCTTTATTTATATGACTATGTAGAAAGCAGAAAGTCTTCCAGTTAATGAAACCTTGCTTTTTTGACATATGACTATCAGCAAGGGCAGGCATAGCTTTGCATGTTACATGAAAAAAAAGACCTTTCATGCCTTATCTTTCCTACAAGAATTTCAAGTCAGTATTAGCTCCAAGATTAGGTTCCAAATAAACAACACCCACTTCACATATTCTGCAGTAAATATCAGATGACACAAATCATTGTTAAATAATAACTTTTCAGGTAAATATCTAATTTTTCCTTATTTTCTAAAGATGCAAATTTGAATAATCTGTCAGAAATCTTACATCTACTAGAATTTCTCAAAGTGAAAATCAGTTTAGGTTTCTTTCAATTGCACTTGAAACATGGGAAGGTGGAACCCTAGTGATTCATTTAAAAATCATGCTGCTCACACTCAGTTGTTCCCAGAGGAAGTGAGCCAAAGAGTTACCTGTCAGACCCAGATCATAAAAGGAAAATTATCTCTGCAGCTGTTGTTGTATGCATACAGATCCCAAGTTTCTGCTTGAGAAAAGTATCAGCTTCTAGGGGCTGTAGCAGCAGTATTCCTTTAGATCCTGGTCCTTCAGTTGGCCAGAAAAACCAAAGCATCTTTCCACAGACACCCGGGCAAATGGCAGACAAGAAGGAAGGAGTGCGAGACAAGGTGAAACCAGAACTCCCTTCAGAAGTATGGAGACACTCCTGATTTTAGAAAGAGCTTGAAATCCATATTTGCAAAAATAAGAAATATTCACCACTGAAAATGAGATAAGTGAAGACACCTTTGAACAGATGTAATGCTATAAGAATTGGTACACCTTGAAAAAAAATTTTCTTGATTTATTAAAATGCCAGATAATTTGACAATTTTCTGAATTTACCACTAATCTGTAGGATGCCAATGCTCCACCAGAGAATTATGAAGATTATGTATCGGTTGTCTGGAAGTAATAAGAAAATCAACTATTAAAATCTGTAAGAAACTGAGTTACTACTTTGAAGATATCAAAAGATCTATGAGGAAATTAATAATTTGGCATCTAACCTATAGATTGGATGGTATGCAGAGTGTATCCCAGGATGATAGCAAGAATGAAAAGGGGAAAACATACAGACAGAAAGAGAAAAAGTAATTAGATTAATTTATTCCAGGCACTCAATAAAACAGGAATCCTTGGGAAGTAAATTGCACTTACACTGTTAAAACTACTAGTCAGCTAAGAGTTTTCTAACTTCTGAGAGCCTCGTCTCCAATCTTAATATTTTTAAGTTCAAAATCAATGGGTTTTTGGAGTGTGAAATTCAGAAAGTTCTATTAACTCATATACTGAAAGCTTTATATATATAAAGCTACTTGAAATCCCAGAGTCACAGAATGGTTTGGGTTAGAAAGGACCTTAAAGACCATCTAAATCCAACCCCCTTGCCACGGACAGGGACACCTTCCACCAGGCCAGGCTGTTCAGTTCCAGGGACAGGGCAGGTACAATTTCTCTGGGAGACATGTTTCAGTGCCTCACCACCCTTACAGAGAAAAATCTCTTCCTAATATCCAATCTAAACCTAACCTCTTTCAGGTTAATGCCACTTCTGCTTGTCTCATCACTACATGCTCTTGCAAAAAGTCCCTCTGCAGCTCTCTTGCAGGCCCCCTTTAGGTACTGGAAGGTGCTAAAAGGCCTCCGTGGAGCCCTTTCTTCTCTAGGCTGAACAACTCCAGCTCTCTTAGCCTGTCATTACAGGAGAGGTCCCACCTGATCATCTTCATGGCCTCATTTAGACTCTAACAGGCCAATGTCCTTTCTGCTCCAGGGATCCCAGAGCACGACACAGCACTCCAGGTGGGGCCTCCCAAGAGCAGAGTAGAGGTGCAGAACCACCTCCCTCGACCTGCTGGCCACCCTGCTTTTGAAAGGAAAACCCAAATCATACTTATCTACCATCTTCTTAGTGTAAATCAATTTTTTGTTTTAAAAATACATTGTAGTGTAATTCATACTTTTACAGTAACCTGGATTGCTCTTTTAATGAAATGTATGTTAGATACAAAAATCAGGTAATGAAAAATTTCTGAGAGTATTTGTTGAAAATTGTGAATTTGCTAAGAGCTACAACAAAATGCTTCATTCACTCACTGTTAGTAGGATTCAGTAAGCTTTCTCCTGGAAAGGCAGCCTCAAAGTAAGGATTTTGAAAAGCCTTTATAGCCTCTCAATTAAACTAATCTGTGTTAGCAGCAACACTTTAAAATTTAAGAGCCACTTTCATTGAGCACTTAAATGTGTGGACAGTGCTGGTTCCCGTGTGAAAAACAAATGAATCACAGAAAAACCCCACCCAACCCAACACTCAACCTGTCCAAATAATCTGAGTCANAACCCAACACTCAACCTGTCCAAATAATCTGAGTCATAATCATGGGATTTTTTATAGCTTAAACGATAAATTACTTCATTGTTGTGGTCTTTATTTGATTTACACTGATAATCTATGACATTTATTGGCTTTAGTTCTACACAGATGGGAGAAATTGTTTAAGTTACTGCTTGAACAAAGCAAACACTCCCTTAAGGTAAAAATTCTGTCATATACAAATATCAAAAAATTTTTTCAGAGCATGGTTTTGAAAAAATATCATATACGTTTTATTTTGCTTAAGCATACAATTGCCTTAGAAACTAAATTATAATGTTTGCAACAGAATCACAAAGTCATAAATGAGAGAGGTTAGAAATTGAGAATTTAATGAGAACTCTCAAAACGTTTTGTTAAGTAAAGGAATAACTCCAGTGCCTTAAGGAAAATTCTATTTTCCTTAAATATATGCTAATACCCAAGGCCATGTCTGCACCTGGGTTGCTGTGAGCTTATAAGGCCTGGTTGCTCACTCTCTCATACTATCAGTCACCATAGTAACTTTTACCGATTTCTAAAACCCTTAAGCAAAACCAAAAAGAAGTTGAATATATTCCAATTTCCTGTTCTCAAATTCAAGTTTCTTAGTAGAAGGGGAGAGTTTTGAAACACTAGATCTGTTCGAATCTGTTTACACACACTGAATAAGCCTCATACACAGTTTGCAGTCAGGAAAAACATCTTTTCCACAGGTAACAGAGTGATCATTGCACATACTTTTTCCATCCCTTTTTAGGATGTTCATATTTGACATGATCCAGATACTCAATCATGTAGACTCCCTGATGCAAATTGGCATTAAACACTATGTCCTTATCTCCACGCTCTGGTTTCCTATCACATATCCTACTTTTCAGTGTCAATTTCTCTATCATATTGCTGTCTAATTTTTGTTAAATAATCTTAGCAAATGGTGTGGCAGCTTGCAGTTTATTGTGGATGAGGTGGAATGGGCCATGGCTGGTGAGGCCCTTCTGCTGCCCAAGGATACCAATTTGCCAGGGAGGAGCCATCTGCACTATGCCCTGACAGTGGACTTTGGGAGCCAAGCTGTTCTTTACATCTGTATATCTATCTGCTGAATAAACACTTATACAGCACTACAAACAAATATTTATAGGTCTATAGATTGTGGTTAAAGACTGATAAATAAGAGCAGTTTCAAACTTAAAAACATGTCTGCTGGATTTGATATTCATGAAGAAAACACATTGCCAATTGCCTGGTTCTAAACCACTTTCAGTCACTATTTGCACATGCACAGAAAAATTAGTACTTAACGCCTATGTCCTAAACCAACTGTAACTTAGTTTCACAGAGCTGGTTCCATACAGTGAGCACCGATAGTTATTTTATAGAAGAGCCTGATTTTTAATAGTTTTAAATTCCTGTGTGTGTCAAACAAATTCTATATAGAATAAATATCTACTATGCAGTTTAAATGATAAAGTATAGCAATTTCAAGTCTTCTTAGGTATTTTTCATTTAGCACAGTTTGTTTTCTAAATAGCAGATGGATTTCTTTATTTTGGCATTTGATTTCCTTTGCTGCCCATATTTAATAAAAATACAAAGAAATTCCATTTAACCAAAGAATAAGTTATGTTCCTATTCCAAGTAATTGTCAGAATATTAAAAAAAACCCATGAAATTTCCATGATTATGAGTTTACACTATCAAATTTTCTTCTGTTGAAATTCTAGAAATCAGTTTTAGACCAGAAATTCTGGTCTACAATTCTGTTGCATTAATGGGAAAAATGTGTAATTGTTCATACGAACATCCTATATGGCTACTAAAGTAAAAATTAGTGATTTATTTAAAGGAGTATGTCTTTTAAATCTCAAAGCTACTCTATGAAGCTAAGCCTTAAAAATATTTCTATTTATCCTTCTCCAGAGATGTAATATAACCTCAATTCTTTGCTATCCCCTCTTCAAAAGCTGAAAAAGTATTGGGATTATCAAGAAAAATGTCATCACCTAACCCTGATTAAATCCACAGTTTTCTGAAAGAAAAATAATATTTCCAAATATAATGCAAAATTTCTCTGTAAGAAATATTTTATAGTGTTAGGGTGAAAAGAGAGATGAAGGATTATTACCAACTTGGAACAAGGCACAAAAAGCTGACTCATGAAAGATGGCTCTCTGGGAACTCTTGAAATCTACTTTAGAAACTGCTGCTCCAGACTTCCCTTCATTGTCATCCATGTCCTCCAAAGAGATTTCATAAAGATGGGGAACCTTTTCTAATATTGCCCAAAGACAATCATAATGAAAACAGCCCCTAAGGAAGACAGATTGTGCTTCTGAAAGCAATAACTTCAATTTGTGTAATAGAAATACCAGTACTAGACATGTAGAAATTAATTTGACAAATGTTAATAATGCATTCACGGAAGCCTGGATTTGGGTAGAAGACTAAAGTGAGAAACAACTTAAACCTCTTAAATGCAGTCTTCTCCAAAAATGTTACATGTTTGTCTGATTTCATGTTAAGTATTGGTAACACCATTTTCACTGTTCAAAATCTATGTATGATTCTTTGCTTTTCAGCAACCCAGGAAACAGGATGGATATGATGATGACACATTTTCTTAGGATAATAGCTTTGCAGACATAGAATTAACGAGTAATTTAGACTGGAATTAAAAACACCTGGGGATTAAAAATAATATATTTTTTCCAATGAAAGAGAAGAAATAATATCTAATCTATAATTAGTGGTGAAATATTTTCATTTTACAATGCCAGAAAATCTTTTATTTCCATCTGAATTTGCATGTTGAACACAAAAAATTAATTCTGTCAAATATTATAGGAAATGATGACATTTCTCAGTCAGTTTTTAAAAAAATCTATCAATTTGTTTTCCCTCTTTCTCAATGTACCTAGCTTGATATATTTTATTCCCAAATGTTAGAATGCAAATACACTTTAACTACCAAAGTGATGGACTTCCTGGTTCTGCACACTTGCTTCTGGGCACAAGCAATGGACATAAAGGAAAGAACGAGAATAATCAGGTTTCACTAACAGCACTCTGATTCTTCACCTGAAAATAGCAACATGAGTACATGGAAAAAGTAATGATCAGGTAAAATTAGGGTGTTCTAAGAACTAGGTAAATATTGTATCAAATTATGACAGCTTGCTTGGTTGATTCCCTAGCTAGTTATAAAGGGAGAGAAAAGTTGCAAGGTGTGCCATCAGTACATAGAAGAACTTGTATGTTGAGCTAGTAAAAATCTACCCCAGGAGATGTGGGAGCTACCATAGCTGAGGGGATATGGCTGAATGCATGAGGGGTTATAAAAAGTCTGAGAGTTTGTGCCTGTGGAAATCCTCGTGAGTGTATGATTTATCTTTAGACTACAACAGACTAAGATACGTGGACAAAAGATACTCTGAAGGTGAATAACTGACCGAGAAGATGTGGGTTCTGTCTCCCCAGAATATACTCACAGGATTACCAAGGGATATTGAAGATGTTTCCTATGAAGGTGTTTTCTCTACACATCCACTCATGAGTGGATTAAATACAGCAGCAAAGGACTGATCTCTGTAGTCCCTTAACCTGTTGCTTCTCTGGAGAGATTACTGGTTTCTAGACTCCCACCTTCTCCAAGAAGGAAGATCCTGACTGAGCTGAGAAGGTGCAAGTAGTAGACACAAACCTCTACAAAAGTCTGAAAAAATATTGGCAAACAACCAGCACATTAAATACCCTTGAAAAGATGTAGAAAATTAAAGTTTTATTTAAGGTGACTATTCCTTCATTCAAACGTCTAAAGTTCTATAGCTCATATATCACACTTTTTATTGGTTTTGCAACTCTCCCTTTACCTACAATCATGAACTTCATAGAATAAGTTCAAACCATGAAGACGAAACATATTGGAGGAAAAGAACAAATATGAAAGGCTTACAAAAAGGAACATCAAAGCTCTTGAACCATCCTAAAAGTCTGGGTTTCAATACCTGTACAAAAAAGCAGATTACTTTCCTTCCTACCTGCCTGATTTGAACAGAGGGCTTTTTGTTTATTGAATTTAAGGAAAATTCTGTACAAGAAGAACCCCAAATATGGAATACTTAAGAAGAATGACAGTGTGGTGATCCTGCAATTTAAAATCCAATAAGATGTCAGAACTATACTTACAAACATGAGGAATCAGTAAATATTTGATTAATGGTCTGAAGAAGTGAAATGAATAGTAATTAGAAAAGTGGTATAAAAAATTTAAAGTCACCAATGTTCTTGTGGAAACAACCGCCACCATATCATCACAGTTTTGGGTATTTTCAGAAAATTGGAGTGGCAGTATTACTATGAATATGTGAGGCAAGTGTATAAACTCTGTTCATAAAGATCTTGGAAATTTCTGTTAATTTAAACAGCTTAAACAGAGAAAGTATATCTCATTTAAATCCTAATGCAGTTATATCTATGAAACTCTCAATAATTGCAATAGGCTTTAGAACAGGTCCTGCAAGATACATGTATTGTGAAATCATCAATGAATTACTGGAAATTCTGAGGCTCCTTTCAAGAGAAGATAGATCTTGCTTTTCACAGAAAGACCTTCATTTCTAAAATGCCTACTGTGACTGAGAACTTTCATCAGAAATGCGTGAAGAAAACAGATCTTTACATATGTCCTTTACATATAGTATACTTTTCAGATTAAAATATTTTAAACTAGAATGAGAACAAATTCCATTTCTAGCCATGGCACCTACATCAGTATCAAGCCAAACAGTCAACATCCTTATTTAAGGCAATGCTCAAGAGTTTATTTTTTCTTGCAGCCTACTTCTGTCTATTTAGACAGAACAGGAAGGATTGTATAGGGTGACAAGGAACTGCTCTGTTTCCTCACTCTGCTGAAGCTCTTCCAGAGCAGAAATTTAGGTCATGTAGAAGAGCCACTCACTGTGCTGAGTGTCAACAGCCTTTCCTTGTACCCATTGGAGCGGTTAGTACACAATGTCAGTGATTTACCTCTGGTAATTGCAGCTCCCATGGAAGAGGAGGTAACCCCATAATCAGAGACTATGATTCTGTGATGCTTTGGGGCTATGTAGGTGTTTGAGAGGGCGTATGATGGCTTGAGTGTGTGTGACCATGATGACCATGTGATATGAGGAAAAGTACCAATTGTGTCTGTTTCCAGTTTATTTTATCCACAGTTTTATTACTATTTGTATTATTGTTTAGTTTTATCTCAAAATATTTTGCAGTTTATTTGCTTGTTCGTTCCTGTGTTTTCTGTGCAAATTAAAACAAAAGCTAAAGATCTGATTTAGAAACACCAAATTCAACCCTTGATGGTTTAGTATTTAGAAAGAAGAATGCATTTTTTCATCAAGAAATGTACACATCCTGTGACTGAGTGACAATTGCATGCTATTTTTAAAGGGATACACATTCTGGGAAAACAGGTATCACAGACACACAGCTTCGAGGTCCATCTCATGTTATTTGGCATGAAAGCTCCCTGAGAAGTTTGCTTCTGAATTGTGATGCTTCTTACAATGAAGTAATGTTTTAGGTGATCTGGTTATACAGTGTCTGTTGCAAAGCAGGTATTAATGCCTTTAGGGTGTGGTGGCTAACTTATTTCAGCTGGAAAACAAAGAAAGGTAACCTTTACCTCCCAGCATAGCCTATTATAGATTTCAACTTGGAAACAAAAATACTTGACATATTTTACAGATCTAGACTGGAAGAGGAGATTAAATATACCACACCTATATAACTAAAAACACTAAGTAAAAGCAAACATGTTTTCTCTCCTTCATTCCACCATATGTGCTATTGGAGAACAGATGCTTTTCTAAGTATAGTAGTATAACTGAATTCTGATTTACTGGGCTGACCTTTCTTTGAATTTATTTTTGAAGTTAATTTTCTTGTTTTGGCATAATTTTTAATTTACTCTAGAGATATCAGTTGATGATGACATTTCTGTTTGTAGCAAAGCCTAAACTTATCCTTAAGCTCTACAGCTATTCAGGTGATATTAAAATAAACCTCATGTTAGTTCTTCAGTTGGTGTATATATATCTTTTACTACTCTATGTATACAAAGATTGATAGTCTCCTTAGAGTAAGGATTAACAATCTTCCCATTTTACTGAATAATGCAGAAATCAGCCATTTGGAAATAGCTGCAAATAGATTTTCATGTATATTTTAAAATAATTCTCACGTCCTCATGGATTACAGCTATAATTAAAGACTGAATGTAATTTTTAATGGCACATTCTATTATGAACAATGTCAATATTTTGACTTAGAGGCAAAACTCCACATTGGCAGGAAAGGCAAATCTTTTACCACAGTCTTTTGGATGCTAAACCTGCTTCTTGATGTATATTAATACAGATTTTTACCTTTACATTTGGGAAAGTAAGTGGTTCTCATTCTTCTGCCTACCAGGAAGAGCATAAATAATATCATCTATTCCGGTGCAGACATTGCTAATAATATGTGGCACAAGAAAGATAAGGAGCAGGAGAGGAGTCCTTATGTTGTCTCTTACTTTCTTGTAAGACCTTTTACTGACTTTCAGAACAGACATGGTAAGGAACAGTCCAGCCCAATATGTTGTGAAAGGATGGCAGACATTTATCTGCTGGATATATGTGTGCCACTTTTTTAATTTCTGCAGTAAGTTGTGTGCATTCTTTTCTGTAAATCTCTCAAAGGCTTGTTGCTTTTTACTTGGAAATGGTTACAGTCTTCAATTATTTTTGTACAAATGAAAGGCTCTGGTAGAATGTGTTCTATTCCTGCTATATTTACAAGAATGAAATATAAGTTGTTCAGCAGAGACAAAAAACCCCAGCTAACCATCAACAGAAAAATATCACTTTCTATGCTTACTGTCAATAACATAGCAGGAAATCAGAAATAAAGAAACAAGAGAAAGCTAAAATGCAAAAGCAGCAAAAGTTTCACCATAGACCAAAATTTTAAGGATATATGGTCTGGAATAATATTTATAGTATTGATCTAGCCAAAACCACATAACTTCAAATTTTGTTGCAGGTGAATTTCCAGTTCTTAATAATCTCCCCTGCTTTCTGGTTCTTGGACATTTTAGACACTAAGCCATTCTAAATGAAAAGGTATAAATTGAGTTCAGTGAGATGGAGCCAGAGGAAAAAAAAAACATGTGAACCATGGGATTAGCTGGTAAAACAAAATAGTTACTGAAGGGACATATCCAAAGAAGGAACAATGACTGGCATCAGATGTATTCTCCTCCCATGAAGGTCTTCTGATAAACTGCCTTTGCCCATTTGGTCTGTATAAAAGATGTGATGCCTGAGCTTCTGGTCCCTGGGTCAAAATAATAGGGCTGCTCTAAGAGAAACATCTTTGCATTATTTCTTTTACAGTTGTAAACTTTCAGACATGGTATCACAGGTAACAAGAAACATATTCTGTATAATTCCTTTGTAGTTTACTTCTCCAATTATTGAGTAATTCATTTCAAACAGAGAATGATCATACCTTGAGAGTTGTAAGGACACAAAAGAGTGACACTAATGACCTGGATCACTACCTCACATCCTGTAAGGTTTTTAGCAGATTTCAATGTTCTTGATATAGAAAGATGTAACTACAAACTCATCTTTTGAGAGAGAAGATAGTGGTTTGGTATTTGACCACAAGATAAACTCATTCTTTGAAAACATGTAGAAGATTTCTGAGTTTATTCTAAGATTTCTACTGCTCAGCCAACCTCTGCTTATTAGCAATAGCTGGAAGACAAAAAGATGATGTGTAATTCTTTTTGCCACTATAGCTTCAGATATTTTAAGTAATCTATTATTCAAATGAGGCCTACGCTGCCTTTTCATTTTGAAGAGGGGAGGGCTGTTGTGTGGAAGGATGGTCTTTTGGAAAGGGTTTTTCCCTTTCCCTAAGTTCCAGCATTTTCCTGAATACGGATGCACACCCCTCAGAAATGGTTCGTTTTTATCCCAGAATGGTGGCCCCCACAAGTTTTCCCCCTTGGTGGTGTAACAAGGAAAACCTCGCAGTGAATCACAGGAATTACAGAAATTATCTCATCCTTAACTGTAGTGTGAGTGTTGCTTGCTGCAGCCCTTGTGAATACCCCAGAAAAGATGCTTTAAGCATTGACCTAAGAGGGTATTAGGAGTAACTATTTATAATATCTCACAGCTCAGCTGGTTAGAGCAGGGTGCTAACGCCAAGGTTGTGAGCTTAACCCCTCTACAGGACATTGATTTAAGAGTTGGACTCAATGATCCTTGTAGGTCCCTTCTAACTCAGAATATTATGAGATTTCTCTAAACTTCTACTTTCATAGTACTTCATGTTACTTTTCTGTTTAGTCTAATGAAGTAATGAATCTGAAGCACATGGAGTAGCAATCACACAAACATCAGTTAATATTCTGATTTGTATTAACCTCTGGTGTGCTATAAACCCCAAACATTTAAGATTTCTTCCACTATTTTGATGCATATGCACTCTAATTTAGTAAAGCTGAAAGGGAAAAAGAGAGGACATTAAAAATGTATTTTTCTCTCCCAAGCTTGAATTTCAGGTTCAAATTAAGATTTATTTCTTATAAATCAACAATATAATGTCAATGCAAAGTACATATCTCAGCCCTTGATCTAAACAATAAAATTTATCACAAAACATTTCTAAAGAAATACTGATTTTCCATCACTAGGAAGTCAGTAAAGAAAACATTCAGGTACTTCAGCAATATTTTAGAATGCTCTACTTTATTTTGTCCCCAAACAACAAGCACTAGCCTGTTTACAAAGTCATTTCCTCCTCATTAAAGTTTGATTAAAAAAGCCCCAGATGATGGAGTGAAAGTCAAAAGCAGTACACACATATTATCTTGGAAGAATAATGTTTTTTTTAGACTAACATAGACTTCAAGGAAGTGAACAAAATTTTATTCATGTTGCCCTGACTTTGCAGTGTTCAGTGTTTTTCCTTTTGTGATATTCTTAGAATCCTTTCTATAAACATGGCCATGGTTTCTCTGGTTACTATCTGTTCTTTTCCTATGTTTATACATTCCAGTATACTGGGTGGAGAAATATGATTGACAAATACTTTGACCAGTGGATTATGAGAGGTGGTAATTTCTACCTCCAATCCACGGTGATGTGTGAAAACATATAAATAAAAGTCAGAGGGTTCTGCCCTCTCTCTTTCTGCTCTCTCCTGCTGCTGCCTCTGTGTGGTTCTTTGTGTGGCTCTCCTTTAGGCCCTCGGCCTAGTAGGCCTGCCTGAGGAGTGTCATATATTCCCTCTGAGATATTCTTAGGGTTTTATGATGTTTTTTCTCTTTATGTACAAAACATTGCATTTAGGATATATCATGTGAATTTGACTACTTTTCTTGGATTATTCATCATGTATTCACACATCTGTTCTATAGACAGAGTCCACCTGTTCCATTTATTCTGAATGAAAGGATATTTCATTAACAATAATGAAACTTCAGTTCATAGCTCTTGAACTGAGACTGTCTAGTAACTTTACATTGGCTTAAAAGAAAAATTTTTTTTGTTTTAATGTAACAAAACACATTTCATGACAGGTGTTCTGCTTACTAATGAAAACTATCATGTTAACCCTTGTAAAAACATTCTAAAATGTAGTTGCTTATTTCTTGTTTTAGAAAACACTGCTATCCGGAGATGCCTGTAAAAATGTCAATAATTTTATGATCTGTGATTGCATAGGAAAACATACTGGAATCTGCTAACATAATAGTTCACTTAAATACTCTACATGGTATTAGAATATATCCAGTGTATGATGTTGTAAGGTCATCCATCCATTCATTGAAGAGACTTTCAAAGACCGTCTAGTCCAACCCCCCTGCCATGGTCAGGGGAGTCTTGCACTAGATCAGGTTGCTTAAAAACCCATCTAACCTCTGAATACTTCCAGTTATGGGGTATCCACAGCTTCTCTTGAAAACCTTCATAAGACAATGTAAAAATTACCATATCAAAAGATAAATCATGGCAAGCCATATCCCAAGGGGTACTGTATTAACCTTTAGAAATCAAAATACTGTGCAGTCATTTAACCTCATCCTTTTGTATGAGTCACGAACTAAAAGCTTGCTTAGCAGTTTTGCCAGTTTATCCACCAACACATTTTTCAGCTCATGAAAGTGTCCTCAACAAAAGCAAGGTAAGAAATAAAGCAACGGGATTAGCATGAGCATTTTATCTCTCTCCAATACATATTCTATTTCTTATTTTTGGGCAAAG
This sequence comes from Pomatostomus ruficeps, assembly GCA_013400735.1. Taxonomy (NCBI): domain Eukaryota; kingdom Metazoa; phylum Chordata; class Aves; order Passeriformes; family Timaliidae; genus Pomatostomus; species Pomatostomus ruficeps. The sequence continues at coordinate 3,041 of VYZT01028733.1, read as the reverse complement.
ATATTAGACTCTTTTTTAATATTTAAATATGAACTATGTGGAACTACCTAGGTAGGTGTCATCTAAGTCATAAGGTAACAATAAATCTTAACATGAACTAAATCTCTGATGACAGAACATAAGATAGCTTTAACTTTACTTACTCAGGGAAGTTTGTGCAGAGATAGAGTATCCTGAAAAGGAAGGTTATATGAAGACTCAGCACTTTTCCCTAAGAGTTCCTGTGGGTTGAGTTTCCAGGTCATTGTATCTGGGGAAGTAAGCACCATCCAGTTTGGTAACCAAAAGGTGTAATTTATATCTATACCAATTTCAAATATCTCTAACCTACTGCCTCAAATGAAACTACTGGGTTTGTCTCCAGTTTCCATGATAATTACATCCCATGAAGTGTTTCTCCTATAGAACAACCCGCTCATAAAATATCCTTTTTTTAATTGTCCCGTCTAAGTCAACTCATACACACACTACCTGCCTGATTAAGCACAAGAAAGTGAATTAGATTCTCAACTTTGAAACTCTTCACCTTATTTATGGTACAGTTCTTGGCATTTTAACTAGTCTTAGACTGCCAGCTGCATAGGATAGCAACATGTAAAGATACTCGGACTTAGCTAAACATTTATTTCTGCACTGATATATTACATTGGCATTCCAGTTCATACATTAAATTAAAATCTGTATTAACCAAATTCTAGCTTAAAAAATAGTTACCCTGTCCTTGTAATTGCCCTTCCTGATATATCTTAATGGTCACTTCTAACATTCAGAATTACAACTACGCCTTTACTGTTATTTAAATTTAGTATCTTTGCTGTATTATCTTCTATAATTTAATAACTTTCTTCTCTAATTTCAATATCAACTGTTTCCAAGGTTAAAAATGTAACATGCTTTGTCATATTTCATACATGCTGAATACTAAGGTATACATTATTACACTCTATTCACTTTTTTTTTGAGTTCAGGACTTTCATCATTGCTACTGGCATTTAGTAATCTCAATGCTTATTTTCTTATAAATCATTTAGAATTTGAGTCTGCTCGACTTTAACCTTTTATGTCTGTTCTATTAACTATATCACATCTAGACTATTATACCAGTACCATAACAAGAGTTTTTAACTTATGTATTCTATATTCACTTTTATTATAATAAGAAATAATAAATTCTTCCACTAACAATTGGAATTGTTGATCACTTTTTTGGACAAACAGCTATTTCTTTCCTTCTGAAATTTTAACTAAATTTTCTTAGGAAAAATTTGGTAGATGTTATTGATTGGTTCCAGTAGAATAAAAGAGAGTTTTCAATGTTGCACACATTTTTTCAAAATGAAATTCCTTAACATCACTTAAGAAGGGGAAAAATGATAGCTCACAAATTGTCATGGCATGGGAAGCTGCCCTTCAGCCATTATCAAACCCTTGTCCCATACTTCTGAGACCAAGCACCTTAACTTTTTTTTTGTAATTGTTTTCCTTCATTGTAAGTAAAATATAAAGAAAACAATAATCTTATCTCAAAAATATGCAGTTAATTAACTGATTTGCTCAACTGTGGTTTTTTAATGCTACCTTTTTTACCTTATCCTACTTATTCACTATTCATGAAGGATGTCAATTCAGCTCTAAAGTATCCTTTCCTTACTTTTTCATTTTATGATACTATTCTTCAATTCCATCATTCTTACCAAAATTTAGTACCTCAACATCTAGTTGACACTGTTTCTTCACCCACCCTCCTATTATAGTTCTTTTATCTCTTTTTTTACCCTGTATATCTTTTTCTGAGCCATCTGCTTTCTCCTTTTCTGGGCCTCCAGTGTACTAGTCCTACACAATGCAGGTGGTTAATTTTGTCTGTTGCTACTATTTTTAAGAGTAAAATACTCTTAAAAATACATGCCTTAGTGTGGGGTGTGTTGATCTGATTAGATTTGAAAATGACCTGGCAGAGTGACTGTTTAGGGGGAACTGAGAGGATGGAGCCAAAGTCCTGAGCCTTGTGCCCACTCTCACATGGGAGAAGGGATTTTGTTGACTCTCCACTCTCCTCTCCTCCTAAGTAATGCAGCAGCTGCCAGGAGGCTCCGTGCTTCTTTTTGTCTGAAGCTTCAACAATCTCCGTGCCTACTGTATTATCACAGAAGTAGTGTTTATCCTCAAGGACAAGGAATTATTCTCTTTAAGAGATACAAAGGCTGCATGGATCTTTTATTACCCTACCATCTCAGTTGGTCTCAGGTAAAATACTAAATTTAGGGCTTCATCTACTGGACAGTACATTTCATTTAAAGTTGCAGTTCCACAGCTTTAGTTTTTAAGGAAGAAACGTGAAAAACAGGATCATCTCTCTCCTAAATATAAAGCGACATAAATGCCATGAGGGACATAGGCTTCAGCAATTCTTCTTGCAGGATGTGATTTGTGTTATGCTAAATGAGAACCATTCAGACATGTAGATTGCAGGTGCTGTCAATAACTTCATTAAATTACTGTAACACTTCAAACATTTTTTCCAGGAGATTTTTTTTCTACATCTAGGGCACTATAACTCTCTGTAACATATTATCTTTAATCAACTTGTCACATGATATTTAGCTGTGATACACTGTTCTCTAAACATAAACTGAAAAAACCCCAACAACAAGCCCCAAACAACACTTTATTATTTACCTATGGATTACTTCAAATTTGGAAGCAAAATTTTAAAAAATCACAGTAATTTCTTCAGATTCCCATATAACTATCTGTCCTGGGGTGATTTTATGCTCTGTATTTCCCTATCATCTGCTTATGTCCTGTAACTTTAAGCTGAGAAGGGAAGCAGCCAGGGAACTCCAGCACAGTTTGTTTTTAAACTCCCCCAGATACTGTGTTAGCACGCAGAGTTAGTTTACATTCCTCTCTAGCTGCTGGTCCTGTTAGCTAGAAAAGGAGAAGGTTTTTTTTTCTCTGGGACTGCGGCTTTTTGTTCTTCTTTTTGGAATGGTCGGCTTGGTTTCTTTTTGTCCAAAAATCAGACAGTCTCTGGGGGA
>VYZT01028732.1:13470-61440 GCA_013400735.1 Pomatostomus ruficeps | reverse complement strand
TGGTCAGGACTTCATAGGTAAAATATGAAGTTGTAAAAAACCCCAATCTTCTGTTTCAATGGGAACAAAATCTCTTGCTTATATCCTCCTTTATTTTATTTGGCAATACTCTCCAGCTGTCTAGCAACTTGCATACATGTAGATCTTAATAAAAAGATACTTGTTTTAATGCAGTCTTTTTTATGACCTGTTGCAGCTAAACAGAAAATGCATTGTTCTTAAGTCTTTGACAGTGGAAATAAATTTAGTGTATAGTTTTATTTTTAGCCTTATTTCTGAGCTGTCTTTTCCTGGTAAAATTGCTATGAAATGCAGGTCATATATGTGTCTAAATAAAAGGTGGATTTCTGACTTCATTTTATTTTTAATGGGTAGATGCAGCAATGAACTTCAAAGACTCAAAAGCAATTTTGTTTTCTTCTCTGGATGCAGCCAGAGCCTCAGACTGATTTTTTTTCATGGTTCAGCATAGGTGCAAAAAATGCAATGTTTAGAAATAAAATTTTAATGAGGTAAAATACCAGGATTTTTAAACCTTTTTGGTTTTGTTTTCTTCTGTTTTCGCTTAATGATTATTAAAGGAGTCTTGAACACTATAGAATGCACATAAGAGCATAAAAACACCTAATGAGTTGGGACTAAACACCAGAGGTGTTTGAAAATTATCACATCTCTGTAAGATGCAGCTCAGACACCTCAGAGAGCAGAGGTGAGGGAAAGGCAATGATGGTTCCCAGCATCATACCCAACCTCACCTCCCCCTTGCAATGGGGAGAGCAGATGAGCCATCACAATGTTTGCACCCCATTAGCAACAGGTGTCGCACTGTATGCCCCCTTCCCACAGAATGGGTAACCTGGGTGGGGCACAGTTACCTTCAAGACATCTTCCACCTGGGAATGACATCTATTTTTCCTTCAAAATGACATGAAAACTTCCTGCCTTGTAGTCCAAAAAGACAGAGGGGAGCTGTTGTAAATTCAGAAAGCCTGACGGTGCAGTCAAAACATGTCCAGGAATGAGAAGCTTGGTGGTAGCTGAAGGAAGAAGGAGCTTTTCTTGGTCCCACTTGCGGTAAGGTCTGTGGAACAGCTCAGAAGGAGACAGCACAGAGCTCCCCTCCTGGTACCACCTGCCCCTGAGGCAGGGTAGCTGAAGCCCTTGTCAATAAGTCGCTTGGGGTGGATTAGAGTGATATAACACTGAATGACTGGTATGAGGCAGATTTATTTTCAAAGAATGTCATTGCAGTGGAGAGGAAAGTAAGTATGTGGCTGTTTTGTTGTTGTTGTTTTTAATATAAAGTATAAAAATATCATGAAGAAAATAGATAAAGGGAAAAAAAAAAAAAAAAGAAAGAGAAAGAACAAGAGTATGTAGTGGAAAGGAAATGTATCACCACCTGTAGATCCAAAGATCTGATTTTTGTGATTTTGATGTTCATGACTGAAATAATGGTTGCAGTCTTAATTTTTGGGGGGACAACTGAGGAAATAAAGAGTTTGTCGTTCTATATACATTAAAAACAGCATGGGAACCCCTAGATCCATCACCAGAAAAGAAAATCTTTGTGTCTAATGCAACACTATGAGGCATGAGCAGTCTTCTTATGGAGACTCACGGGGCACTTTGGGGTCCTTGGTGGTCTCGATCCTCTGTATTGCTCTTGCCTGTTCTTTGACCCCATTTCTGTGCTTGTGCTGTCTGTGGTGTGGACACCATGGACCTGACCAGGAAAATTGGCTCCAAGGAGGTGCCTCCCTACCTTTGTAGAGCCCCCCATTCCAGGCTTGTTCTTTTCTAGCTTGCCCACTTGAATGGTCATCGGTGTTTGAGGCATAACAATAAATTAACTCCTTCCTGCCCAAGCTTCTAAAATTCTCTTCCCCATCTCCTTTTTAGTCCCCTTCCCCTTCCCTTTTACTTTTTCTTTTTTTTCTCCAAATTGAACCTGAAAACTCAGAATGCTCTGATTTCCTTAACTGATATTTTGACCTTTTATTGTATTTCTGTGTATATGATAAATACTTGTAGTACTGAAGGGATGATAACAGACGATATGGTAGATCAAAATAAATTCAAATTTTATTCATATGCAGTGGCTTAAACCAGTGACAGCTCTATTTTTATTTTTTTTCTGTGGGGGATGTTAACTGAACACTGACTTGCACCAAAGATTTGAGGACTGGACACATGCTGCCTACATGCAATACTTCAGGCCTCTTCAGCAGTTATTGGAGAGAGGAAGAAACACCTGCAGAAAGCACTGCAGAACTTAAATGAGAACTTTCAGCCTTTGGAGTTGGCTTTCGCTCTTATTTTAAAGTGAGAAATCCTAAGATACACAGCATCTCAATTTTGTAGCCAAGAAACTCAGTTTAGTAGTCAAGAGTCAGTGAAATTAACTCAGACCTTACAGAGTATAATTCATGCATTCTTATTTCTTCTGAATCATACAGAAATGAAAACTTACTCATATGTTAATCTTTAGGTGTTTGTGGTTTGTTTTCCTTTAGCAATTGTCTCACACATTGTGGCAAAATTATATATAATAAAATCATATATGACCTTTAATACTGATATACTGACAATTCTAGTTTCATTTAGATAATATCCAGTAATATTGACATTCATTCAGATTTTACATTGTCAAGTAATAAAAGAGTTGCAAATAGCTGAAGGAGATAGTCTAGCAACACAGACTGATCTAATTGCTTTCTAGACATCACTGACTATAGATTAGACCTCACTAGTTGCCTAAACCTGTGTTTGGTTGTATATCAGATGACCCAGAATATCCTGTGTGGCCTTATATAGTTCTCTGAGGTGCAGACCATTCCCAGATCTTATTTTTTAGACATTTGTGAATGTGTATCCCTAAAGAAACTAAAGCTGTCCAAACCAAAACTGACTTAAACACAAACATCATAAAAATCCCCCAGCATTCCATTTGTCTTTCCACTCTCAAGGATTTAGCAGGATTCATGGGAGAAGGGAATTTTAACATGGAACTTGAAGGCCAGAGGTATCTAACAACCCAGGACTCTGCACTGTTGTAAGAAAGATCCTGTACATATGCTTGAAACAAGATCAGGCCAGTTTTTCAAGACCAGTAGGTAAGTGTTCGTGACAATTCATCTTAAGGGTGCTTTGATGAGATGTTTCCCAAGGTTTGCCTTTCAAAATTCAGTGAATTATTCATGAACTCCACAGGTTGATTTCATCTCTACAAAAAATTCATGACCTCTTTATTCACTTCTTTGCTACTGTCAGACTCCTCAGGGCTCAACAACTGTTTTATTAAAATGTCATTCCAACTACTGTGCACCATGGAATATAAACTTTTTCTAGAGCTAAGAAATGAGCTAAACCACATTTTGATCTTTCCAGTATTATCAGATATTATATAAATTAAAATAGAGCTGTCATATCAGTATAAAGGTCATATATAACGTTGCCACAATCTCTGAGACAATTGCTAAAGGAAAACAAACCACAAACACTGAAAGTTTAACATATGAGTAAGCATTCATTTCTCTGTGATTCAGAAATCAGAATGCTTTAATTATAGGGAGAAAAGATTTATAAGTGTCTATTCCAAGATGTTAACTAATGCACTTGTCCCATGTATCATAGTTAGACAGAACTCTGCCTTATTTAATGAAAATTGTCCCCTTTTAATGGCTGTTTTATGAAATGGATAAACATCAAAATAGCCAGAAAGTTCTTGCTTTTGAATGTGTAGCCATAGTTTATTACTGGAACACAACTCCCTTGCCCAGATTATGTAAGAGAGTCATCATGGTGTGGAGTAAAAAGGCAGGAGAAAATCATATTTATGAAAGGTCTTATTTCAGCCTTAACTTGCTAATATTCAGAATATGAGCTTGTGTGTTAGAAACCTCAGTTGTCCTATTTCCTCTCTGTCTTTCCTGCCTCTGCATCATTCTCACAAGCTGTTGTCATTCTTGGTAAATAAAACTGGTGATTAAAGAGCCACACTCTAGTAACTGCTGGAACTTAAACCTCTCATTTGCATGAGAATAGAGCACAGAAAACAGAAGTTATCACATTCTCAATTCTACTCACTAGTGCAGGGTTGTGGGGGTTTTGTTTTTGTGTTTTGTTTTGTTTTTTTTAATTAGATAAAGCAAATCATATACATAAAAGAAAAAGGATAAGAGTTTTAATTTTCTTCTGTAACGGCTTAGCAAATTCAGATTCTGTTTGGGAAGTGATAAGGGTTTCCTGTATGGGTTCCCTGCTGCAAGCGGAACAAAAAATTGTTCAACATAGAGACCTGTGAGACAACAAATCCACATGACGCTCTGGAGAGAACTTATGGAGATAAAGACACATTTCTATTTACTGTGAAAAAATATTGTTTCAAAAGATCTAATTTCCAGACAAGATCACTTCTGCAGAGCATGAAGATGAGAAAAATGCCTCGGGCACAAAACAGATTTGGGCTCAGAGTTTAAGCTTCTAATTTGTGATCACATAGTCCTCACACAACTTTGCCACACTCCAGCTTGCTGTAGCTCAAATGCCATGATGGAAACAGTTCTCATTTCTTCATTACACTGCCAGTCTGAGATCCATAACCAGCCCGCACTTCAATAACCAGTATGTGAAAAGATGCAGGTCATCTTTTAGATTGGTCAGGCACGTTTAGATCAGAAAACAGGAAAAATTTCTTCACTGAAAGGGCTGACAAACATTGGAACAGGCTGCCTGGGAAAGTGGCAGAGTCACCATCCCTGGAAAGGTTCACAAAGTGTGTGGATATAGCAATTGAGAACATGATCCTGTGACCATGGTGGTAGTGCTGGGTTGGCATTTGCACTTGATGATCTTAGAGGTCTTTTCTAACCTTAATATTCCAGATTCAAGATTCTATGATCTGACTGAGCCATCCGCTGTATGCAACCTTCTTTGTCGATAGGTATGTGAACTCCAAATCTAAAATAATGAGCTCCCCACACAATTAGATGAATTGTGACAGTAACAGCACATAATCTTTGGAGATCAGGATCTGGTGGAGCTGGAGTTTATGTGAAATGAGTTGTTTTTCAGGTGCCTGTCCTCATGCAATTATTGAGATGCTGTGTGACACTGCGTCCTTGAGTCTGAAGTTGTAGAAATCATAACTGCTCATTTACTGTTCCTCAGCTAAATCAGTAATAGTCTTCAAGTCATCTGCAATCAGTTATCCATGGATGAGAAACCTTAGATTAAAAAAAAAGGGAAGTATTTTTATATGTATTTTTAAGTGATCTGCATAAATAACAAGCTAACAGCAGAAATCAGGCTTGAAGATATAATAACATATTACATGGACAAAGAGAAATGAAACAGCATGATCCTCAAAGGGATTTGGATGACTAAAACTAAACTTAACAGCCGTGTCATTCAGCTGCTCCTTCAGCCCCACCTGAGGGTATTTTTTTTTTCTAGTGCTTTCACACTGGGTATTTCAACACTTTTCAACAGAAAATTAAGCACTGATGGTCTAACGCTGCCTAGAGAACCCATTAGAGTGCATCTTTCAAATGCACAGCTACTGAATCAGACATCATAAAATCAAAGAGAAAGACAATATTTCAATTTCCTCTCTTTTCCTGACATTATTTTTATGTAACGCCTTCATGGCTTGCTATAGACTTCTTGTGTAGTGAAACATTAGGTTTTTTTCTGACACTTTTCCTGTTTCTGTGCATGTGTATTTTACTGAGCTTTAAATTAATTTTCCAAAGGCAGCTAGTACCAATTACTAGACCACATAGACATAATTTGTCATGAGACTAGTAATTTTGGGTTCATAAAGAGGCATCCAAAATCAGTTGGGGACTGCATAAAATATCCATGCTTAGCCAGATTCTATTAACATCTGATAAACCAGAGTTGTCTGCTGTTCCCTTTAATTCAGAGTGATTGTTTTGCCATGAGCAGCATGATTACAGCATTCCTGTGTCCCAACAGCAAGGCAGTGTTTGTATTAATACTGGGAAATACTGTAGAAAAGTTTGTCTAGTTAGGTCTAATATTGTTGGCTGGCTTTGAGAGCTCTGAGACATCCCTGGACAGCAGTAGGATGATCAAGTTGAACAGTGGAAGTCAATTCTGAGTCATTCAAGGCTTATTTTTGAAAAAAACCCCACCTGTTTCTTGTAACTAGATGATGTGAATAAACAGAGTTTCACTGCATTCAGTGAGACTGCATTGATTTGCTTCATCTGAGGACACAGCTTTTTTGCTACACTGAACTAAAACAGCATGAAAAACAGCAAAAAGAAAGACTTGTGGAGTTTTATTTTCATTTACTTTGGGTTGTATTTGTTTGTTTCTATTATCCACCACAACAGTTAAATTATCATAGCTTCAGCAACTCAGTGTTAACAATTCACCTACTGGTGAAATCAGTCCAGTCATTGACACATGAAACCTCCCAGAGTTTTAGGATGACAGATTGCTCCACAAAGTATGCCAGAGATCAAGGAATGGGCAGTGCCTGCAAAATCATGCCTGCTACTGAAATTATGTGGCATTTTCTCTTGTCTTTCTACGCGGGCATCATAAAAGGTCTCCAGGAAAGACACTTGGTGATTGACAGCAAGACTTCACATGGAGTGTACAGCACATGTATTGGATGACCTTCATCTGCTGTTCTATTAAAAGAGCAAAGTCATTATCTCCTTCAAAAGGTAAGAGTGAGATATAAAATCTCATTTTGTACTGAGATGCCACACGCCTCAGAAGAGGTGTCTTCTGTGCTGGTTCTTGAAGATGGGCCTTGTCCTTTTTTCTCCATGTTTTAAAGATTACCAAGGGCATTGGGTAAAAACACAATGCCTTAGAATCCAGTAAGGATTCTCCCATTTCTCTCATAAAATTACAGACTTTAGGAAAATGAATATTTTGGTATAATTCTGATTTAAATTATGGATGAATTAGCAGGGAAGATTGTCAATAGATGTCACTTGTCCAAGGGTGGGGAATACAAGCTCTGAATGCACTGTCAAAATTTCAAAAACAAGACTTTTAATTCCCTCTAACAAAAGTGGGTAAGGGTGCAGAACTGGAAAACAACAGACTTCCATACACTGTAAATGCAACTGTGTCCTTGAGACGTGGTATACAGAATTTTAACACAAAAGCAGACACACACATGTGCACGTGTCTTTTTGAGGATTTAATTCCCTGTTTCTCTGCTGTGCTGCTGTCCAAGGTTAGGTTCAGCAATCCACTGGTGAGTCTGAGGAGAGGTGTCCCTTGGGCCTTGTGCAGGTTGGGTGTCTGGCAGGAGCATCTCTGTGCTGTCCTTGAAGTTCCAGCACAGCCGTGATGCATTTTTTGTGCTATGTCTGGTCTCCCTCACTGGAGGGATCTTAGCCCCTTGTCTTTAAGCTTTCCCTGGATATCTATTTAATTAGAATTCATGTGATTTATGTGCAGGCTTTGTTTCTAGGCAGACACTTTTCTACATTTTAGGTTAAACAATAAAGCAATTGTGAAAATTTAATCACATTCTATTGTTAAGCAGGTGACCATCCTGATTAGAGGGCCAAGACTTCTCTAAAGAATTCAGCACAAATGTAGTTCAACCCATGACACTTGATGGTGAGTAGTGCCAGGGAATCCAACCTGTGATATTCCCCTGCAAATCAGGCACACAGGAATAGAGAAAAATCACTCTGTTTATTCTACATATCCTGTTCTGATTATATTACATTTTGCTATGCTTTGAGTTAGGTTGCTTTTTTTGTGATTTTCTTTTTTTTTGTTTTTTTGTGGGGTGGTGTTTTTGTAGATTTTTGTTTGTTTGTTTCGTAAAGGATATAAAGGTTTAGATTACATAGGTTAAGCGAAATAGTGTCTTTATCTAGTGTTGAACTCATGATGATAAAAGACTCTGTCAGAGAACACTGGGAAGAGTTGAAAATATATTAAAATTTTATTAAACATATATCAAAATTTTCATATTGTAAATATACTATACTACATGTTATATATTAATATGTTATTATTATATGTTATTAGATAATATATATTATTGCATAAAATTATCGAAAAGATATTAAATATATTACATGCAAAATATAAAGCATATTTATATATTATTTTTATTAAAAATACATAAAATTAAAATAAGGGCAATTACCTTAACTGTCATTATATATTTCTGGTAAGCAAATTTAATCTCCTTGTGCAATTTAGAACTAGGAACAAATCTCTTTTTTTTTTGCCTGCTGTTTATAGATGTACATTTTAAAGAACTGATATTACACTAGCCCTAAAACTAGACTAATAACTGGCTGCACAAAATGTTCAGTTAATTTAAGGAGTTTCCAACCATTTGCTGGGAAGCTGCTGTAGGTACCCAGTGCAGTGATTAAAGACGTGCCAAGTCATGGGAATGTTGGTTTGGGAAGCGTTTTGAGTTCATCCTTTCTGACGGGGAGCATGGACTCTGCCTGACCCCTGCCACACACAAAGGCCTGGGTTATTTCTAGAGCAGTACACAAGTCATGACCTTCTGACCAGGGTCCACATCCCTCTAGATCTCCATTTGTCATCAAGAGTCTGTGGGATGAAGAAGAAATTGGAACAGAGGAGCTTGTTAACCTGAGGTTAAAAAGGTTTCTTGTTGTGGTGTGCTGTTGGCCAGATTTCGGTTTGTCTCATGGCCAGGCACTGCTGCCCCCTCCCCACCTCGGCATCTGGTTTCTCCCCTGAAGGGCTCTGTATTTCACAATCCTATACAAAGCCTGCCAAATTCAAACCCTGCACACCTATCTGATAGGATGTTTGTACCCTCCTCCGCCCCCTCGTGTCGGTATATACGTAACTGTAACACGCCATGCCAGTGGTTCTCTGGCACGACCCCAGTGCCAAATAAACCATCTGAGAAGCCCCTCTCCTTTTCTCTCCTTCCTTGGCGCACCTGTATCATTGGTGGACTAGGTGAACCCCTGCCAGACCTTCGCCGGCCCTCCCATGCTTCCAAAGCAGCCTGCCAGCTCCTGGAACTGCGAGCGGATGCCTGGTGCCCCCACCGGAGGCATTGCGGCAGTTTCTGTACCATTTCTGTGAAACTTCTGGGGGCACAAGCCTTGCTTAGAGTATTTGAACAACAGCACCAATGAAACACAGACATTACCCAGCAGAAAGCACAGCTACGTCTTCACGAGCGTCTAAAAATTAGGTGGGACCAAATATCTGCATATTCAGTTAAAAATTCATCCTTTTTTCCACATGCAGGTGCTAAGTAGAAGTTGTTATTTGAGACCATGGGGGACAACAGTGAGGGAGATGTTATAATAGTAAAGAGGAGAGATATTAATAACTACTTTGATTGAAAAACATGAGAAAATATGAAAAACTGATCTTTTTGCTCTTCAATTTGCTGTTGATAAATGATCAGTTGACTTCAGGACAAGGGGATTATTACCTAATATAGTGCTTACCACCAAGTTTCTTTTTAAGTTCTGTAAATATGTTTTTTTGTTTTGTTTTTTATTTTAGGACAGGAAGAGTATTTTGGCAGTCTAGAAGCTTTTTCTAAAGCCTGAAGCCTTTCAGAAGTACCTTCAAGAAACTGAAAAAAGTAAGATATATCATTTATGAAAATATTTATGTGTTCTTACCTTAGGTATCTTAGAAGGTAGATGCTATGAAAAATTCATCTGATTGGCAAGTACCATGATTGGCATTGCTGAAAAAAGCCAGAAAATTTTATGATCTTTCATCTGATGTCTGCTCCTTTATGAGTATCTGGTGCATCTGATGTTGACTGATGCTGCCAAGGGCAGGTAATATATAGTAGATTTCTTTTGAGTATACTTGTTGTTGTGAGTATATTTACGGAGAAATTCTTAAATTACGAACTTCTGAAAAAACATACCTTTAGTGTTAGGAACCCCATTCCCATGACCTACTCTAGGGAATAAGTCCCAAAATTTCCATTTCTTGAATATACATAAGGATTTGATATTTTCTGTTGCCAAGCTCTTCAGAAGACTGATATCCAGACAAAATTAATCACACGCTACAAGTGAAAATTAAACTGTCTAAATACCATCCCATGAACTTGCACTGATCATTTTCTGCACAGCTCAGTGATCCACCTCAACAAACTTCATGTATATCTCCAAATTTCAACTTGAAAAATATTCATAGGAAAAAAAATCTAGGCAGAAATCACAGTGGTGAGTTGTTAGAGCAAGGAGGGTTGAAGTACAGAAACCAAATCACTGTTCCAAAAGAAAGGTTAGCCTGAGATGCAATCAATTCTAAAAAGTGCTTTGGATGAGGAATTTTGCAGGAGCAATGATAATACTCCTGCTTCTCTGGGCATTCTATAAGAACTAAAATATTTCTATTGATAAGCTCTGGCACCTTCACCCTGTTTCTGTATTTAAATTTATAAGAATTGAGGGGCAATGTGAACCGACTTTTCAGCAACTGACATTCATTCAGACACTCTGTTACAGTATGGAATGGAAGGTGTAGGTTCAAAGCCAGTATGTGTTTGGGGTTTTTTCCCTCTAGGGAAAAACATGCCCTGAGAATCACACATGCCCTGATAATCAAAACCCAACAAGAATAAAAATACCCAACCCTCAATTCTTTAAAATTTTTAATAAAAATATGGTTGCAAACTCAAGCTGAATAATAATAAAATAAGAAATTTCTGGTATTTGTGTTGTTTTGCTTTCCTATAGTAGGGATTCTTGTGTATATTTTAATGGGAAAAGGGGCAAAAATAAAATTAGAAAATGAAAAATTTTGTTACAACACTGTGTATATATGTGTGTTTGTGTGTGTTCAATAATGCTTTATTCCTAACAGTAATACTTTAGTCCTGAGGAGAAAATATTGGTTTACAGCAAACTAAATCTTGAGTAGAAAAGCCAGGAAACTATCAGTGATAAATGTACCTCTTCATGAAGACTCAGGATTGACCTGTAAATCAAATCATGAAGCCCCTTCCTTTCTGCCCTCCACACAAACCACAGTCTGATCAGGGAAGCTGGATTAAAAGATATCATTGTGTAGTGTGATCACACAAACTCCTGCCACAGGGAGAGGCTGGACAAGAAAAGAGTAACAAAGGAGTAGAGATACAGGGACACACCTCAGGACTCTGCAATACCTCAGAGAAGTAGGGCATGAGGGAAAAGAAGCAGGACCAGTTTTTGTGCAGGGGAGAAAAATGAAGAATTAAAACAAAGAAAACTACCAAAGTAATTAAAAAAATAAAGTAAGGAAGATAGATAGATAGATAGATAGATAGATAGATAGATAGATAGATAGATAGATAGATAGATAGATAGATAGATAATTGAGGGAAAGATTTCAAAGACAAACATGAGAACATATTCCTGGTGTAAATTATTGAGCTTGAAAATTAAGTAACTGCAGATGTGGTGGATCAAGGACCTGGCAAAGAGAATTCAAAAAGAAAGAGAGAACCTGACGGAAAATGAAGAAAAATAGACAGAAAAGGAGGGAGCTCTGTGGAAAGGACAAGAAAGGGAAGCTCAGGCTCGAATGCTGCCTGGCTACCAAGCACCCTGAGGACGGCACAGCGCTGCTTCTGCTGCTCCCTTATGGTGCTTTCTGAGGTCATTCCTCCCTCCTTTATGGCCCCAGCTGTGGGGGTGAGGCCCTGCAGGCATCACTGGAGATGCAAGGGAGGAAAGAACTCACAGGCAGTGGCTGCATCGTGACTCCAGTGGACTGAGGCAGCAGCTGAGCAGGACAGCTGACACACCTGGCCATGTTTTAACAGGTTTTATCATTTTCTGCCACGAACTGGAACAAAATCCATCATACCTGGGGAAAAAATGGCTTTCAATGCGAAAAACCATTTTGGTGGACCTTAACCAAGCTCAGGTCTGGGAGAGAAAGAAAGGAGATTTCTGTCCTTGGGCTTACCTTTTCCAAAAAGACATTTAATAACTGTTACCCAGTAAGATATCACAACTTTCAGTGATGATGTTTTGTTATTATTTGGGGGTTCTTTTTGTTTTGGTGTGGTGTTTTGGTCTCTTTTTGTGTGGGTTTTTTTTTGGTTCTTTTTTTTTTTTTAATCCGCCACTTAATTCTCATGAACTCATGGTTTTGAAGTAAGATATTTTGTTTAAATAATATTGGCAAAGGTTGTCATAGGTATTTTGCTACCAAACTAATGTAATTAACATCTTTATTAATTCTAAGTTATGTTCCTACTTAAATTGCTCTTCATTCCAAACCTTGACAGAGAAGAGTACTTATTATTCTCCTATTCATGGGAAGGCACATACACATCTGAGTAACTGTTCTTAGATTTTGAAAATTGGAAAAAGAGAAAATGCAAGGAAAAAAGAAAGGAAAGAAAAGGCTAGAAATAAATAATCCTGGATGTAGAAAGAAATCCAAAAGGCCGTCACAGAAGGCAGCTTTCGTTGAGGGGTTTTGATGTTTATTTATGACACCATATTTAAGGTGACCAGGAGTAGGAAGACTTGGTTTCATACATTTGCATCTCTACAAACCTTTTACATCATGATTCAAGTCCCTGTTCTGTGTCTACACCTCCAGCTTTTAAAGGGAGAACATTTCCCTCTCTGTCAGGATAAATTGATGAATATTTCAGTACCCACCCTTAAGGGACCCTCATGGCTGAAAACAAGACACTGCCAGTTGTTAGTTAGACCTCTGTGGGTAGTGCTCTGATACCGAGATTGATTGCATCAGGCAAAAATATCTTATTTTAAAATATAATTTTTGTAATTATAAAAGCATTCAGAGCTATGCCCTCTATAAACAAAAATGGTCTCCGCATTTTGTGAAATTAGCTGAGAAGTAATCCTGGCTCTGACCTCACCTCACTCAGAGCTGTGCAAATCCATCTGCCAAGAGCACTGTCCCCTAAAAGCCTACCAGCCTTTACAAACCCCTGCATGTAAAGAAGAGCAATCACTTCACGTGGAAGATTCCCGTTATGCAAAGACTCCTGATGGCAAGCGTTCTTCAGACAAATTAGGAATGTGTACAGGAGGGCTTGTTTATACTTACTTTAGAATAAATATCATTTAACCTGGACACCCATTCACTGTGACCCTGTTAAGTGATTTACTAATCAAAACATTGGAGACTTGTTTTGTTCTTAAGACTGAAAAAACTCTTCAGCCTAGGGGAGTACTCTGGCGAATAGATTAATATTCTGTCAGGTCATAGGCTGTTTGCATCATGTCTGAGGCTAAACCCAGCTGAAGCAGGAATGGTCAAAAATCAATCTTTTTGTAGGGGTTGTAAAATCCAGAAGCTTAGTAATTGTATACACAATTATTCAAAGAGTATATGAAAGTATTTTTCTGCATAAATCCAACATAAATCACCACAGGATTATATGCCACCGTCAGTTCTTGGAAAAGGGTGGATAATGTATGTTATGAAACGACAGCGCCTTTGCTTAGAGTGCAGAAGAACAAGTTCTTCCCAAGCTGGGAACAGAGTCATACACAAGACGCATACGTAAAAGGAGGACAGGACTATCACCTCCTGCATGCCAATGTTTCTCCAGTGCTGTCTGTCATGGGCATTTCATTTCAAGGGCAAGGACAAAACTGAAGAAAGGACACTTCTCTCAGCCACCAATGCAAATTAAACCCAGGATGGAAATAATGGTACTTTAATAATCATCTCTAATGACGATATTATGATATCATTACCGTTGTTCAAATCTTTTTTTTTTTTTTAATGAATTTGCAAATCTCCATATTACTCCCAGGGAATAAAATTAATTCAGACTCTGAAAAAGTAGGAAATAAAAAAAAAAAACAACACAACAAAACTTCTGCCTCAAGATTAGAAAATATGAGGAGTCTTGTAAAATAAAGTCACTGTTTGTCAACAATGGGGTATCACTTTGGTTCTAGGAGCTACCTCACCATCACTGGTGCATGTACCAAGGAAACTGCGTGGGAAATGATCCATACATCATGGTAGGTCCTTGAATAAATTCAGAGCTGTCTGACATTTGTGCTGGCAAATATTTTTGAATGACTAAGGACACAGTAGTTAGGCTTGAGGCAAAAATGCATGTATAAATGCTTGTTGAGCTGCCAAAGTGTTGCCCCAAAATGGAACAAAAATCTTTTTTGTAAAACAACTTCAAGAGGATAAACTGAAGAGAAAAAAAAAATAGTGAGGAAAGACACGTGTTAAATTTGTTTTGTGTAACCCTCTTCACACTCCTGGGAGTTGAGGGGGTTTTTTATTCAAGGATCACATAACATTTTCTTTCCCAGTGTGAGATACAAACTTAATCCCCAGGAATCATACAGCAGAAATGGGTCCTCCCACCAGATTTTTGTAATTGTTATTATTAATCATTAATTATACTGTAAGCACTATTAGACACCTCAAAGCTATCAAATAGGTCGGTCTTCTGTATCTTAGAAAAACCTGTAAACTGTTACTTGAGTTTCCAGAATATCTGATACAGTATGTGCCAGTCTCAAGGCTCCTACTGACATTTCCACCACTGGGCATGGACAGCACCTCCACAGAGCAGATACTGAACACCTCAGCCTGTGATTGAGAGCACAAGGGGGTCAGATATCATGCAATTATTCACAAGAGGAGTGGATTCAGCCTCATCCACAACCGATGGGACTCCCCAAAACTCTGCTCTGCTGAATTTCTGCATCTGTACTTGTAGCCTGTGGTCCTACGTGACTGCTGCTGGGTATGCACAATCTTGTGTTACTGAGGATCTTGAAGTTCGTGCCAAACATAACAAAACTACTTTATTTTTGTGGTTTAACCTCTGCCAGCAGCTCAGCCTCACACAGCCAGCCTTTGGAGTAAATGTTTACCACTTACTGGAGCAATGGCTAAACAAACCTACACTAAAAATCATTATTTTACTATGAGGGGCTGAGCCTTGGAATATGAAAGGTAATTAAACATCATTACCAAGGAAATTTCTGCTTATATCCTAGATTCAGGCACAAACATTGCTTTTGGCATGCAAGGTAGTTAAATCTTGGAGAAAAATCCTACAACAAACTTGATCAGAAAATTCTTGCTTTTTATACAATGGCTGTGGGGAAGAAAAAAAGTCCTTCTCCAAAAAAATATGAAAACAACTACTTATCCAGAACTAAATGAATGAATGAGACACATTTTGCAATTTTTTGAGCAAATGAAGTGCAAAATACCTCTTTGGCTTTGGGAAAAAAACCAAGTAGATTCAAAGTGCAAAAAGAAAGGTCTTCTAGGGTCTGACAGTTTCCAACTTGAAGCTTGGATTATGATTTCAGCTAGCCAGCTTTTAGGACACCTTGCATATTCTCCTGTGAGAAGGTGAAAGGACTAGAGGAGGATAAGTAGTTTTATCCTTTATTTAAGCTGAAGGTTGTCCCCATGAGGTGCTAATCTTATTCACTTGTCATCGTCAATCAGTTTATGATGCAAGAGGGAAAGCTGTGGGTGTGGGCTTTTAAATCACGGAGTATTTCGTGTCTGGGAGCAGCTCTGGCTATATAGGAAACAACTGTAGCTTCTTCAATTGGCAGCACTGTCTATAGAAAGAAACGTGAAATCCTCTTTCAAGCCTGTCTCCTTTAATTATAATCTTCTGAAGGCTTTGCAGATAATAGTTCCCATTTCTTTCATAGTAAATTGAGTGCGAGAAATCTGTGTTGGCTGCCCAATGCCCAAGACAACTAAAGTCTTCGGTGTCCCCTCAGAAGCTTTGTCTCTCAGCAGAAATATGTTGCTGTTACACGTTGCTGTACAGACTTCCATTCCTGACTTGGGGAGGTGAGAGGAATACAGACCCTCCACATCCCAAGAGATTGATTATTGGGAAATCAGTAACAGTATTGCTAAATTTCCGTGTCATTATTTTTTTTTGCTTTGAGTTGCTTTACTGCTTTTCCATAAAAGCTCCAAGACTTTCTGGTCTACAGCTTCCTGAATTTCTTGCCACAAACTATCCCTTAAAAGCATGAAAATGTAAAACTCTTTGTGGTGGTTTAACACCAGCAGGAAATTAAACTCCAAATCAGCCACTCTCCTTCTCTCTGCCCCTTCCAGTAAGGGAGAGAACAAAAGCAGAGGCTATGGGTTGAGACAAAAATTTACTGAAAGCAAAAAACAATGGAATAAAAAAATGCTCAATAACAACAACAATATTAACATCAAAAGTATACAAAGAGAGGTGTTTTACCCACAGAAAGGTATTTACAACCAGGAACAAAACCAAGATCAAGGCTGTGCCCCTTTCTCTGCAGCCAGGACAGTGCTGCTTCAGAACAAGAATCCATCTGGACCAAGCTCCTGTGTCTAACTGGGCATGAGCAGACCCAAAAAAAGAGAAAGAGCAGGGCAGATGTACTTGCCTGGAGTATTGTCTTAGCCTTTGACTATTTTCTGCACAGGGCATTTCCTGAGTCTCTCAGTGAATACCAACCCTCGGAAAATTTCTTTTTCTCAGCCTTTCCTTCCACAGTTCTGACTGTAGGACATGTGTCTGCATTACTTCCGTTGTGCTTAAATCCATGAATAATGATGAGAATGTGATTAAGAACATGGTCTCCATGGATGTACTTCTGGAGTTTTTCCATCCCCAGGGAGAATTTAGCAGGGTTTTGGCAGTCATGACTTCTGAAACAGGAACAAGGACAGGTTTTCCAAATCAGGGGTGGCTTTTCAAAGGTAGATCATAAAAACAGTTCATAGAATCATAGAACCATAGGATCACAGAATAGTTTGGGTTGGAAGGGACCTTAGAGATCTAGTTCCCTTCCCCTGCCATTGTCAGGGACACTTTCCAGTAGACCAGATTGCTCAAAACCCCATCCAGCCTGGCCTTGGTAACTTTCGATCTCTGCTGGACGGGTGGCAGGGTGGATTTCTCCAGCTACAGATACTCTTACATTTGGAAAACAAGATTTGAAGTACAGAGGTTTTTTCCTTCCTTTTGCTTCTCTGTAAGCACCAAGAACAAGTGAACCATAGCACACAACCAAGACATCTACCACCAATGTCTGGAAAAATAATAACATCTCTCTGTTTCCTCTAAAGAATCTTATTTATATTTGGTAGAGATTGACTGAATTTTTTTCAGTTAACTTTGAACATTAAAACATTCAGATTTTTTTTTTTTTTTTAAAAAAACCCCTTACCTACTGGGATAAAACTGACTTTTTTAACCTTTTAAAGCTTTAAGAGCTGTGACAATGCATGTCACGTATTTGTGAGAGAAAAAGATTTTCTAATCAAGCAATTGGCACATACTGAAGATTCAAATCTGTGAATGTTTAAGTCTTTATTAAAATATTAAGAATTCTAGCAAAAGAGATCAACTGGATTTGTGTAAATAAGTGTCCCAATTTGAATTCAAAGGCAAACTTTATTTTGGATTATCAATTAGAGCTCTCCAAGGGAAATCTCAAACACTGCATAAGCTTTGGTTTCCTCTCCTTCCACAGACTTCCCAGTAGCCCTGTCAGGTTTCATATTCTTAATTACTCTCACATGGAAGGGCATGCAGCATATGGCTTCATGTAGAGCTATAAAAATACCAGTCTAGTGATCTGCAGTGAACACAGCATCATCATACTTCTTTTCAATTAAAACAAACAAACAAAAAGAGAACCAAACCAACCAAGCAATCAAACAAAACTCAACCAAACAAACACACAAAAAATGTATTTTTTTTTAGTTTCTGAAGCTAATGAGGCCAAGAGGAGAGAGAAGGTTAAAGACTGTATGGTACAAGTGTAGTTAGTTTGCTCTGAAGAGAAATAACTCTGAACAATATGGACTTAAGGTCATGTCACTTGTTCTCTTCTGAACCAGGGATAATTCTCTGTCTCCCATTTAATTTAGAAGTAACAAAAAGTTGTTTACAAGGTAAGGATACCTTAGTAAGTCACTAGAGCAGTCTGAAATCTGCTTTTGCTTGTGTATGCCATAAGCAACTGGGTGTATTTCCATCAGTAAAGGTCCACATGCTTATCCAGAACTGCCATCCTCAGATTAAGAACATTTTTCCAACAATGTTACAACCAAATAAATTACCATCAAGAACTCGCTGTTTCTCTGTATGGAATGATTTTAAGCATGTGGTGTAGACTAAAAGCCTGATTTTTGTGGTCTTTATAGTGAAGGAAAGAGAATCTTAACTTACATCTGGCATTAATTTAGTATGCTTTTAGTATTATCACCGTTAGATTTGTCTTGGGTAGAAGAGTCAGATTTGTGTTTCTTGTTGTGATGTGTTGGTATGAACTAAACATTTCACTGTAGCCATCCAGACTGGTTCCCTATGCTGGCAGAGGACAATTTTTTTTGTTGGCAGCTATATGGATAAGACTTTCCAGAAGACAGCATGTCTGTAAATTTCTTGGATACCATCTTCTACTTTGGCTTTTTATTTCTGATTGAGACATTTCCAGCTCCCTGTTTTGTGTTAACACTGGCAAGCTATCACACTGCCAGCCTATGATGGTTTTGTTCTTGGATGTTTCTGACAGTGGCCATGTCATTGATAACAGCTGGGTGTTTAGGGGAAGAAAAAAAGTGACCAAAAATCTTTATTTCTTCACTCATAGCTTGTATTATAAAGTTACTACTTCAAAATACAGACATGAGCCATATCCTGTAGATAAGTTTTGGATTTGTAGATCTCAGTTTGTCCCATCATCCAAATTTATGCATGGAGATAAACTTTCCTTCTTTCAATTCACTATTTTCCCTGCAACACTGAGGTTTTAAAACACTTCCAGCCTACTGAAGTGCAAGTCCAGAGACCTTGTTACCTGCAGCAGGTTATATCTGGCATGCCAGAATTACAAAAGTCCCCCAGATGCTTCAGTGATCCAATGCTGAGGTGGATTCCACAGGGCTGCAGAAAGCCCCATGCAGATTTCAGCTCCGTGATGGTAAAGCAGCAGAAGGACCAGCCACACCAGCATGGCAGCTTGAGGGTGGCTCTTAAAGTGATGTCTGCTGCATTTAGAATTTGACCAGCACTGCAGAGCCACAGCAAGACTGAGAAAAGAGGGCAGCTCTAGTTTGTGGTGCTGATACACACTGCACAGGAAGGAAGGCAGGCACGGGACTGTAGCTGTCACGTGTCAGTCAGGAGGTCAGGAAATCCAGGGCTGATGGGTGGATGCAGCAGTATCTGCCTTAGAAATCACCAGGTTTCACTGGGAAGTCTCATCTGACCTGTCTAAAACTGGGCAGCTCAGGTACTACTGGGCAGCGGTGTGCAGAGATGTCAGAGCTCACACAGGCTGCACAGCCCTGCTGGGATCCTGAGAAAGCATCTGAGCAGCCAGGCTGCAGCGCAGTGCCACAGCAACACTGCCAGCAGCAATGAGCTCAAAGCCAGGCTGGGAACGTCCTCCTGCTCCGTGGTTGGACTCCTTTGAGCTGCATTCACACATCCCCCAGATCCCACGGTGCCACCAAGTCTCTGTGCCTTGACAGAGCCAAGGTTCCCCTTCACCTTGTTTTCTTCTCCTCTCTCTCCCTTAGCAACGTGCAGAAAAGCAGCTGGTGGGAGAGCTGTTTATGCTGCTTGCATCGGGCGAGAGCTGCTGGATGCCACAGTTACACACCTTTCAGCAGTTCCCTGAGCAGGGTAAAGTGGCAGGAAGGGACAGAGGGATTCTGGCACATGGCTGCAGGCACTGTTGTCCTGTTGAAAAGCTTGAGCTGGAACAGGCACCGAACCCAAGAGAGACCAGGACAACCTCTCTGGGGTGTCAGGGATCATAAGGCAATATGAGCTTGGGACAAAACTCTGAAGAAGAGCCAGGCAGAGACTCTTTTAGACAGGAAAAAAGTAGTTAAAGCGAAGACTTTGGGATTTTGATAAAAACCTTATGTAGTGCTAACATGATTTTTTCCATCCTGATCTCAGCAGTTATCTACTCCCCCATTTCCAGCCTGCCTGGGTTTATCCTTCCAGGATTGTTCCATACAACTCCCTCTAAATCCCTCCCACCTTTCCTACTTCTCTCCTGTATTCCTTCTCTCAAAAAACATTGTTTTGGAGAGATCAGGAGCAGGGAGCTACAAATAAATAAATAAGTAGTAAAGGAGATGAAAAACGGTGAGTGGAAAATTACAGGGAAAATGAGCCTCTCAGGGAAACTTTCATTCTTAGTACCTGAAGAGGTGATAAGTTAAGTGGTATTTAGTTTCCTTATTCCATGCATATTTTAAAATTCTTTTAGACAGTTCTCAAAAGACATATCATTGCTTTACATGAAACACAGTGGGGAGATTTTACCAAAATAATAATTTTTGCTCCCATCTTCTCTATCCTTAACTCCTACAGCAGTTGAGACTCTCTTACCAGCTATCTAGTAGCTTAATTTACTGTAATTTAGTCCTGCCTTGCTTTTGATGGCTTAATTATTTTCTAATTATTTTTGGCCGTGGGAGGAAGCCAGGTGAAGGCAGAAGAATGAGCTGTTATAAATTACTTGTAATCTAGTAAAGTTACAGCTTCACTCCAAAATCAAGGTCGTCTCTTTCTTGGCATGAGACATAGAGTGATAATCCAAACAGACAAGGGAGGAGGGAAAGTTGTATTATGAGCGTTCCTGTTTGGACTGAAGAGGTGATTAAAGATCAATCAATTTATTGCCTGTCAAAAAGTAAGTTCCTTTCAGAAACAGTGTTCCAGTCCTTCCCACCAGCCCCCAAGGGACTCATACTCTCTGTACTTCTATTTTATTATAAATAAGAGGTCTTGTGTTGCTGTTGATCTTATTTCATTCCTGACTAACAAGAACAACAAACAGATTGAGAAATCTCTCTACTGCAACATCAAAAGTTATCAGACAGCAGCAGAAGTGTATTCTGAATTTAGAGTTCTTTTCTAAACCCTGGTTTTAGTAGGTTTCTCATATATGCCTTTTTTTTCCTCTTCTTTTTTTTCCCTCAAATATAAATACGAGTTACCTAATGCAACCATCTAATTATGTTTGAATTTTCATAGGGAATCACACCCAGTCTGTTTCAGAGCAAGAATTTTCTTTCCAGGTTACTTTGATTCACACCAGTTACTCCCAAGACTTCCACAGCAGTTTGAAGTTGACTTTCATTAGACAATTCTTCCCTCCTCCTGTTCTCTCCATTATCAAAAATTCCCAAGCAAAAGCTCCTCCAGACTTCATAAAAGAATCTCTAAAACAATGGAATATTTTATCTTTCATAAAGCAAAAACCAGCAATAGTATTTCATTTAATAAAACATAACAATTAGCTCTAATGTTGTGCAGCATAAAATATTTTGTCTTCATCAGTGTATGAACGTGTCCATCTATATCTAGAAAGATACATATTTATGTGCATAGATATCCAGATGGCTTAAAAATACAAATTAATCTGTGATTTTTTTAGTCTGAAACAGCAAAAAAAAAATTTAGCATAGATTATATGCTAGGTATTAGCTAGCGACTGTGCACACATAGACACAAACATTTTCTGACAGATAATGTAATATTGTGATGCTTGACTCATTCACATCCAAGAAGACAAAAAAAATGCATTGCAAAAAAAAAAAATATGTTAAAGCTTCAGGCATCAGGCTCCAGGCCAATGATACAAATTTCAAGGAAAAAAATGAGCTGCAAGCCAAGCATTGCTATGTTTGCCAACTTTGACATATTGGGTGAGAGCATAATACATTTAGCCCTAATCTAACACATAATCCCATTACAATTAAAATCCAGCATATTTTGCACAAGGTCACGTTTAGTTTTATTGACCACTGTGGTGCTGGCAAAAGATTTATGAAGATGGCTTGAAATGTCTCAAGTGCTAAAGCAAATAGATGTAAAATGTTTCCCACATGAAAGCCAGGTAGGTAATTGTCCTTTTCTTCTGTGATTTCTGAAGAAATCTCTCTTTTTCTGACGGCTGTGATGTACCAGTCAGAAAATTCTCTGTGTCATTATCGGTAAGCTGAAGGTTTTTGAAATGTCAACTATAAAGTAAGGCTGTAAGTGTGTTAAGGTTTTTTTTTTCCATAGGTAGCAGAATTCTGTAGATATTCTAGCAGCTTCAGGACACAAACAGAAAATATTTTTTCTCCTGCCTTCTGATGTAATTCCCTTGAATCCCTTACTAAACTGAGCATGGATAAGAACTGGCTTTCTTTTTCCATTCCTAATGGAGACAGAGTGGATATGCTGTAGCTGGTTAGGACTGAGATGGAAATTGAGTAGGACCTGTGCTGGCTTTGTGCAAGACTGGTGTTTGGAAGCTGCAACTGTATTTGAAAAAGTTTGAATTCTCATTTAAGTACAACACTTACATCACTATAGCTAAGAGTGCAGAGCTTAAAATCAAAGCTGCAATGCTGAATATCTTTCTTATGAAATATTAATGTTACATTCAGCTTTGAGTTTCATTGGAGTACCCTGTGCTGTCAGGGTCTGCTTCAACCAATGGTAATAACCAGAATATAATGATAGTTTGGTCTCTTTTCCTATGGTTACATCCTCAGTAACAGAAGAGAAAGCAAAAAGTAGTTAATTTTCTAGCAACTATCCAGTGATAGTGATTGTCAATATAGATTTTTTTTTCAGGGGAGGGAAAGTTTTACCTTTCAATATAAATATACAAAAATGTAAAATACTCTTTAACCAAATCTGTGTGACTTAAGGCAGTAAGAATGGATTACAGTTTGAGATGATGTCACGTAAATTTAGATATCTACATGTTTGTGTCTGTAGCCATTATTGATATTTTCTAAGTGTGTCTGATGAGTGTTTAAACTCTAATTGTATTCGGCAGAATGCTAAACAATTTGGGCAGTAGATTTTAGACAACATCTTATAAAACATTTCAGTTTATCCTAAGGTAGACACCTACCTCTAGTCAGCTAAATATCTATCTAGACTCCACTGTTTATAGAGACTGGGGTCTAGACTGAGTATCCAGTTTCTGTTGCCTGTGCCTAAATGTCTGACATCATTTTGCTAAAGGCTGATGTTCTACTTGGCTTCCAGCTCTGGGAGATGGTGAGAGAATCTGAACCAAAAATTTGTGGAATTCATACCAAAGGATGAACAACCTTGCTAATCACAGTTGTGTCACAGTAGTTATGTATTGAAAACTCCCCATTTGCTGGCCATTAGGGTCAAGGGAAGGAATGGAAATAGCATAGCAAAAAAATCTTTAATTGCTAACCTCTGTCTAAGGCTAAGAGCTTTTACTTAGGTAGTTACAATGCTCAGCTGCTATTAAGTAAATTTTAAAACAGTAATAAATTGTTACATTTCTGAGTTTACAGTGAACTTAAAAAAAGTGAAATAATACACAGGCTAAGACAAAATATCCATACTTGGGAATGATTATTTTTCAGAAAACAAATATGCAATTTTATATATTTTATCTTCAAGATTTGATCTTGAGACTCTCAGCTTCAAAAGTGTTTTACCTCTGAGAAAAAGAACTTGCAAATAAAATTATCTTCACAATTCTGTTTACTCAGGGAATGAATTTTAATAGAAGGAAGTATGGAATGGATCCAGCATATTGACCACACCCCCCTGACTGGTGGCCACAGCTACAAGATGGCTCCAAAGCAAAGCCCATATGGAGGGTCTGATGCTAATCATCAAAGGTGAGGGATGCTGGATGGTGGCAGGGGAGGTATTGTTGCAATTCTGAAACTTGCTGGCAGGAAGACACTGTAAACAAAAATAATGGAGCATTTGGTACTGTTTAAAAGCAGTGAAAAATGGGAAATTTTGCTAAGAGAATTAAAGGTGTTGTGAAATCACCAACAGTCCAGCACACTACAGATAAAGCAACAACACAGGAATCACATGCAAGACAAAAACCATCACAGAAAGATGAAATAATAAGAGACAGCTTGGACACAAGCTGCTACCCAAACTTTGTTTGGATCTTCACTTAAATCTTCAGGGAAAATTGCCTTGTTTAAGGAACTAATTTCCTTGGGATAAACATTAAAGATTTACACTGCTCTGTGGAAATAACAGGCTTCTCTGGAGGGCAATAAACAATGCCCAAATTATATCTTCCTAAGAAACATTCCCAGAAGAATCTCTATTGACTAAACTTCAACTGTTTAATCCTGCCGTATAGAACTGCCCTTGACAGTAACAGGTCATAAGCTTTGTAATGACTTTGCAAGGCCTCAGGACTGAGGCATCTCAGCTTTGCTCTGTCTCTTTCTGACCTGGTTGCAGTTTTGTTGTACTTGATTTATCTTGTGACAGCAATTTCTCTAATTAACCAGGTGTCTGTAATTAATTTGATTTACTTTTGTTTATCATGAGTCAGAGTTTTATACAGGTGACAATAACAAGCAGTTGTTCTGTGCAGAATGCATAAGTTGTGACTAACACAATGATGATAGGTAGAGAAATGCAGGTCTTGTAAAACAGTGGAGTTTTCTCCTTGAAAAGTGGAGACATGGATGGAGCAGAGGGTCAAAGGGAGGACTAAATGCATAAAAGCATGTTACAAAACATTAAAAATTACCCCAGATGGATCCTGGAGAAGAAGACATTAATATCATATTAATCCCAGTGGAAGATTCTGGGTGCTGACATAGCATGCCCATCAACATTGCCTAATATCTTAGGTATTAGTGCCTAATATCTTTTAATCACCCATGAGGAACTGAATAGAGCATTTCAGACATTTTTCACTGGCATTGCCTTTAGTTTCGCTATTGAGCCCCATGTAAGTAGCAGGGAATGGTAGGCAGAGAGAGGGCTAAAACAGCCCCAGTGTGAAAGATGTTCTTTGCCTGGCTTGGGAGAGGAGTTAAAAACTTTGAGGGATTTACCCTAAGCGGATTTTTGAGCATTTCATTAGCCATCGGGTACTGTGAAGATCCTGGCAGTCTTTCACATATGAGTTAGTGGAAATTAAGAATCCAATTCATTCTACGTTTAGACATTAACTGAGGTGTTAAAATAATGGGTATGATTGTTTCAAATTGTCTCAGAGAGAGAGAAATCTGCCTCCAGATTGATCTAAGACCTAAACTGTTTTCAAAGTTTACTCCTCTTTACCATAAGGCAGGTCTGAGACAATCTACAAAGACAGCTCCTTAAAATGTTAATATTGGATGAAATTAATCCAGGTGTAAGGTTGGCTATCAAGTTAGGTTCTGGTAAATTAAGTCTATGAGGATGTCAGCAGTGCTCAATATGGTGGATTACCTGCTAAAGTCATTATAGAGGTTGAAGCTTTAGCACCATGTGCAAAATAAGTGAAAGTGTGACTTTCTAGGGCAAAACTTTTAATGTGGTTGAATCCCATGAATATTAAAGGTTGATACAATGAAGTTGTCTTCAATTTGATAAGAATGGGTCTATTCTAGCATGATATTAATCAATATATAAGCTCTGGCCATTCTGTACCCTGAGGTTAAGTCTTGTGATCTGTGCTGGTTCACATCTGACCTGTTTAGAGCAAAGATAAATCTTGCAGATGACCCAGGAAGAGACTGAAATTTCTCATTGTGTTAGGGATATTGGAAAAAAGGTTTTTAATGCATATAAATGTATATCCAAGTCCTTTGTTTCTGTATCTAACACCACCTCTTTACTCCTTGCAATCATCATATTTTTGGGTAATATACTAATATTTAATTTGTTTTTACCCCATTGAGCAACTAAACCAATAGAAGAAAAAACAAGGAAATAAGAACACGGGAATGTAACTCCTATTTTTCTTCAAATCTTTCATTAATCATTTCCTTCTGTTTCTAAAAGATGTCATACATGTATTCAAGAAGAGATTTATTGTAACTTGAATCACATAATCTGATTTTTTCATGACCTTATCACAGACATTCTTACAGTGGCTTTGGTTACGTGAACAGTGATCTATGGATATGTTCAGTAGTGCAGCTGAGATTTCCTAGACCAGAGATTAATGGTGGCTTCAGGCTGTCCATTGCACATCCTCTGCTATGGCATAATCACTATATTCCCAAGTCCAGAACTATGCTGTAAAAGTACAATCATAACATCGGTGTCATAGCACTGACAGGAGTTGTTAGCTGTAATTAATTGCCATTTATTTTAACAGTTAAGGTGTAGTTAAAACAATTTGAACAGATAAGTGTAGGACCTCAAACTAAAACAGTCTCTGGGAATGATCTCTCAAGCCAACAGCCACCAATCATGAGCAAAATTAATACGTTATATTAAAATGCTCTTGAATTCCAAGAATTAATATTTGGATCTGACACTTATCAGATGTTTGAGCTGCCTGAATTCTGTTCCACTGCAGACAAAAACCCTAACTCGGTCCTGCCTTTTTAATAAATTTTCTGTTTCTCCAAGACATAGTAGTGGGATATCCACAGCTTCTCTGGTCAAACTGTTCCAGTATCTTATCACTTTCATCACAAAAGAATTGCTTCCTCGTGTTCAGTCTAAACCTGCCATCCATCTTTCAGTTTAAACCCATTGCCCTTTGTCCTGTCCTGGGAGACCTTGGTGTTTCTCTGTCTTCCTTTCAAGTTTCTCTTATATATTAAAAGGCCACAACAAGGTCTTCCCAAGATTTCTCCTGGCTGAACAATCCCAGCTTTCTTGGCCTTTCTTCTCAGGAGAGGTGTACCTGTCCCCTGGTCATGCTCCTCCTCTGGAACAGTTTGGATAATGTCCGTGTCTCTCTTGCACTGGGGTCTCTTATTCAGTGAATGGAGGTCTTTTATCTTGGAGGATGTGATACTTGAATATTAACCACCTTTTCTGGGCCCCTCTTTCCTCCAGGGGACACTTCTAAGCAGATCTCCTTGCCCTCAGGATCCTGAACTCCACCATCTCGTGATCACTGCAACCAAGGCTGTCTTTGATCTTCACACCTCTGACGAGCCCCTGCTTGTCAGTGAGTGTGAATTTACCAGGATCTTTAATGTTAGCTCACAAACACATCTAAACATTTAAAATCAAAAGCAATTTTGCAATTTCTTCTTGATTTCTGGTCAAATTGTTTAACAGTGTCAGTCCTTGTATTGATCCCTGCAAAAGTCTTGTAAATATTTTTGGAATGTTGGCTTTCTATTTCTCAATAAAACTAACTTCTGCATTTAATATTGCAAAAGGATTTTTTTTCTACTATTCTTAGGTTTTCCTGTTATCTTTCTTTTTCACTCCTGAATAATTTCCTTGCACTCCCAGAATTCAGTGCTACAGTAGTCCAAGAGGTCTGATCTGCAGGTTGCCTTTTATATTTTCTATCACACTGATGGAACAAGGATAATTAGAATATAAAAGAATACCTTGCAGCTACCCAAAAGTCCCCCCTCTAATTCAATGAATATTTCCTGCATGCCATTGATTTATTCCAGAGGAGCAGCTTATGGAGTGTGTGGTTTATTATACAAAAAAGGAAATAATTAAATAATATTTCACCTCATTTCACAGAGAGGGTTAAAGCACATAGAACTAAAAGAGTAATGCAAGAGCTTGAGAAACGTTGATTCTTAAACTGTGAGCAATTAAAAGCACTACAAACTTCTGCTAATCTAGATCTCATCCGGGGTCACAGGGTTTTGCTCTAAATATTACAGTACCGTTAAATGTAGCTGAGAGGCTATTTAATCCTTGCAAAGAGATATCGTAAAAATGATAATAAAAACCACATGAAAATGTGAGCTTAAGAAGGAAATTATGATCTGGGAAATTTATAGAATGAAGGAAAAGAAAGTTCATGTTCTCCTTACTTTTTCACTAGCACTAAAGGCACAGCTATTTTAGAGTAGAGCCTTAGTAAGAAATACAAGAATAAGAATTAACTTTGTTCTGTGTATGACTTGGAGTAATTCCAGACTTCACTGTACCACTGCTGGTTCTGATCAGATTGGTGCCATTTCTTTGTAGTGGTAAACTCTGATTATTAACGTCTCTTTAAAAAAAAGGAAGAGAAACAAAAGTTAGTTGCATCCTTCTATTTAATTTTACGCTGTCTCCCCTAGGGAGATCATACTTTTAAAATAATTTTATGACAACATTTTATTGGTAACTACATATTAAAATTTTTTTTTTTCCCTAGTAAACAGATTTATCCCACTGTCCTACATTGATGCAGAAAAGACAACAGACAGAAAGAAACATAAAAGTTAGGAGAGGAAGCTTCTCATAATCATGGATTTTACCTGCAGGAGTCAGAATTCCCTGTAGTAACCTTAACATCACCAAATGTGTCTCTTAGTTCTTTTATATGTATTTGTGGGAATGAGCATTGAGGTGAAAATATGAGTAAGCAGTGAGCAAACACTGACATCACTCAAGCAACAGTGCCTTAGAACAGCTCAGTTCTCCTGAAAACTGGGTATAATTCCTCATGCAGAGTCAACATAGAGCAGGAAAGGCTTCTCTGAAGATAAAAATATATTTTTTTCATATGGGGCCCTGAAAAACCTGATCTAGTGGGTGGCATCCCTGCCCCTGTGAGGGAGGTTGGAACTGAATGATCTTTAAGGTCCCTTCCAACCAAAGCCATTCTGTCATTCCATGGCAGAAGAAAGCTGGAGAGGGTCCTTACACAGGGGTACAGGCTGTGTCCTTACACGGATGTACAGGCTGTGTCCTTATGCAGGGGTACAGTCTGTGTCCTTACATGAGGGTACAGGCTGTGGGAGAGCCCTTCCCCGGTCCCTTCCAACCCAAGCCATTCTGTGATGACATGATGGAAGAAGGCTGGAGAGGGTACTTACACAGGGGTACAGGCTGTATCCTTACCCGGGGGTACAGGCTGTGTCCTTACCCAGGGGTACAGGCTGTGTCCTTACCCGGGGGTACAGGCTGTGTCCTTACCCAGGGGTACAGGCTGTGTCTTTACACAGGGGTACAGGCTGTGTCCTTACCCGGGGGCACAGGCTGTGTCCTTACCCAGGGGTACAGGCTGTGTCCTTACCCGGGGGTACAGGCTGTGTCCTTACACGGGGGTACAGGCTGTGTCCTTACACGGGGGTACAGGCTGTGTCTTTACACAGGGGTACAGGCTGTGTCCTTACACGGGGGTACAGGCTGTGGGAGATCCCACTCGGAGTGTGTCACACCCAGCTCAGAAGAGCTGCCTGCACTTTGCTACTGCTTCCCCCCAATGCTGTTCAGTGCAATTCCGTACTCAGACCACAAGAAAAATCACCACAGTTGACTGAGCCAAGAGAAACTAATTATATTAATAATGGGAATATTCTGAAAAAATGTTCTGCCTCGCCTAGCTTTAAATGGGTCTGTTTTCCACAGTTCCTCACATTTCCTGCTGTATCCAAGCTGATAAATTCAGAGTTGTTGGGGTTTGGGGTGGGTTTTTTTTGTTTGATTGCTTGTTTTGTTTGTGGAGTGGGGGTTTAGTTTCTCTGCTTGCTTTTGGTTAACATAGACCTTTTCAAATACCATGTTTTTCAAATAAATCTATCAATTTTTTGAAAAACACAAAATACTTCATACAGCTTTCATTTTTCATCTAATTATATAATTGTTAAAACCTCATTAAAACTGCACCAGAAAATGTGATGAAAAAGGGAAAATCACTGCCATTATTCATAAAATATTCTCAATTTTTGAAAAAGACCTTCCTTTCTAACAAAATTTGTCTTGAATGAAAATTGATGTCTGTTTTTTTTTATTTACTGTGGTGTAGTAATTTATTGCTCTTTTCATGTATTGTAAATGATAAATTACATTAAGCATAACATAAAAAATATAAAACGTTACCTAAGTATCCTTTTGCTTTAGAAGACATTGCCATTGCACTGAAATGATTTTTTTTCATTTATTAAAGTTTAGCAGATTATTTTAATTTTTGCAATGTCGTTCTAAAAGAAAACAAATATAATTATGCTATCAGGTTTCCTGTTAATTAAGTAACCAAAGATTTATTGTCATAACAGTTTTCTCATGTTGAAATGTTTAACTTAACAGCTTACATTATTGCAGTCTGGTCTGTATAAACACATCCTTGTCTTATCTCCATCTGTGACTAGAAGGTTTTATTTCTGTTATTGCAAGTTGTTATTTTTCTCCATTTCTTGAATCAGGTAAGAATAATTTGTTTGTTTGTTTCTTTGCTGTTGACACCCTCTTACACTCAATTTCCTTCCCAATCCAAATGATGCATATTTCCAGCCTGCTTCCTTCCCACTCTCTGAGTCTGCCAGTTATGATTACTTAAAATAAAATTAATTATTTTCCAGTGTTTTGAAGTGGACAAATTCTGTTTTCAATTCTACCTTGTTTAAAAAGAAAGAAACTTGAATAACACCAAACATGTCACCTTATATAGAAATGATCAGATAGAATGTAATTCTGTTTGCAGGGTGCATTGGCACCTTGGTTTTGTCTAAATTCTGTTTGAAGTTTGGGTATGATGTGGTCCTTTTGGACCTTACTATGACTTTTACTAGAACTGAAAGAATTTATTCTAAGTGAAATCGAGGGGTTTTTTATGTTTGGTTGGTTTTGGTTTTTTCATAAAATGCTTCCAGTAACAAAAGTAGACTATGAATTTTTCCTCCTCCCTGCCTTTCTCTCTTTCTCTACTTGCTGCCCCCCCCATTTATGCTCCTATAAACAGTTACTGGGCTGCCACATGAAGTGTTCCTGAGCGCTAACCTGGGCTAACCACCTGTGTTATGGGGTAAAAGGACTGTTAATAAAACAGATCACAAACATTCCCAGTGGCAACAGTGGGAATGGAGGGGATGAGAGGATCTAGTGGGAATGAACAGTGAGCCTGGGACATTTGGGGGACAGAGGACAGGAACTTTCTAAAAACTACTGAAAACTGGTACACTGACTGTGCTCTCCAGGCTACAGTGGGCATTGGTCTTGACAAGGAGGTGCTAGATGTTACTGCAAGTTTTCCGAATTTTTCCTATTGTTCAATGAGAAGTGAAGAATTCTCTGGGGTCCGAGCTCTCATTTCTGTTCAAGGTTGAGCAGCAGGTTGTTAACCTTTCTAACTGACACTGAGATAGGTTCTGACTGAGATTACTTCACAAGTTTGGAAAAGCCCATCAAAGTATTTGTCTATCTGTTGGGTTTTTTTTTTTCTTTTTGCTGCTGTTGTGGTTTGTGTGGCTGTCTCTAAAAAGCTGGGTTTATATGTTCTGCTCTTGTAGCTGAAAGCAGAGTATGTCCTGCAGGCACATGGTGTAAAAGGCTTTCCTAATGCTGCAAAGAGTCAGAATCCACAATCTGGAAACAGGAACTATCTGAGCAGTTTTCATGGGCAATAACCAGGTGTTAGGGATAATGATATCTCCCATTAGTTTGCTCATCAAAGTAAAGAAGGAAGGATAAAGGTAGGGTTTACTGTGAACCTGGGGTGCACTTCCCAAGATGGAAGCCAGTTCTAGTCTAAAGATGAGTAAAATTGAGAAGAACAATTCAAGAGATGTGCATTTGTGCGTTGATTAGGATGGAGACAATAACAAACCAAATGGATGCAGCATATGCTACCAACCCTAAGCAAAGCTCCAGTGAGGCAGAAGTTCAAATGGAGCAACCTCAGCATAATATTTGAGACAGTGATATTTACACCAACTTGTTTACGACTTACAGCGCTACAGAATTACCCAATCTCCATCTGCTGATCTCGGCAGCAGACGAGCAGAAATAGCAGAGTACCAGACATGCAAACCCCTTCTGCTGGCATCTGTGTGCCATGCATGAAAAAGGAAGTGCAGAAGACACACGTGCGTATCCTGGTGATGATACAGAGGAAACAGACACCAAAATAGGCCTGGATATCGCATCTTAAAATTGCCATGAAAACATGACAAAGACTCTAACTGGGCCCTTAATATAATTGTCCAAACATTACATTTCTCTACAGCTATGGACAGAATTGCGAAAGACTAATAGGCAGAAGAAACAAAAACATGTAAAATGGTAAATATCAGTAGAGGAAAAAAGGCTGTACAGGGAGATACAACTTGTCAAAGTAAATAGCTGAAGTATTTAAAACAAGTCAGTATTGGAAAACAAAGGTGTTTCTGATCTTGTTTTCCTAATTGACACTCCACTTTTAAAAACTAGGGAATGTTTTTCTACGTACATGCAAGTAATTAAGAGAGGCGCGCATTTCACTTGTATAAGGTCTCTTTGCAATTTGCTGTCAGAGTGATGGGACATTACCTGGATACAAATGTAATCTACAATGATTGTAAAATAGATTCCAGGCTACCAGCACTGTTTTCATGGATATGTAGTGCTGTATCATGATCTTAGCACTTTCTTCTTGTTTCAGTGAGGTAAAAGTGTAATTACTAAAGCATTCATTTCATTTTTAATTTGAACTCAAGTCAAGAACACAAAATTAATCATAAATTACAACTGACCTTTGCTTCATGTGTAGCATTCAAGACCAGAGAGTTATTTGGAGACTAAATATTCCCTTGTTTGGAAAAAAAGTATATTTCCAGGTTCAGCATATGAATATGTAAAACAATTTATTCTGAGACTGTGTCATGCCTTTCATCAGATGAGATGCATCTCTCTCATCAGATGAGATGAAATGTACATGAGTAAAATAATCTGTAGGCATGTTAATAATAATAACCTGATAACAAAAAAAAGCTATAATAAAACCTTTCATCCACTAAGAATTATACATTATAATTCTACTCACAAGTTGTATTCATTAAAATGGTTTTAACCCGGACAAAGTAAGGAAAGACAAAGAGCAAGCTTTAAAATTAAGCAGGAAAAGTTTTGACATCTACCAGAGTTTTTTCTGAGGTCTGGAAGAGAACTTATGGAATTATCATATTTATGCCTACCCAGTTACTATACCTAACTCTTCACACACTACAGCTTTTGCAGGAAACTGCATATTGGGGAAAATGAACCTTTTTCTCTGACTCAGGTACTGGCCATCCTTATTTTAGGAAGATCTAATCATTGTTGAAGGGCATGGCATCACTTTATTTTCTTTACACACAGAACATTCAACTCAAAAAAAGAGATTTTATACCCCAAATGAGTAGTAGTAGGTGGTTAAGCTTTGAGCTTCTGCTGCCAGCAGCTCCACATTAATTTCCTGTTAAAATCTGAAGGCATGGGAATTCCTTTGCTGCACCAGACTGCACAGATTTCCATGGCCATTAAAACAGATCCTCCAGAGAAGGACCTCACTTTTAATGGGATGTGTGTACAACATACACCTCAGTCTGAGCAGGTTTCAGAAACAAGGGTAGGACTCATCAATCTCACCTGACTTTCAGCACGGGCACCTATAATTTTAGCTGGTTATTTGCGCTTCCATTATCATCAGCAGGGAGCTGATCAATTCAGTTAATGGAGTTTAGGATGCAATTCCTCTGAACAAATGTAGGCATCTGTTTAGGATGAGATGAATCACACCCTAAATTCCATTGGCTCTATTACTAGATCTTCCCTGGCAGTAAAGGGAATCGAAAGTGACTTGTTGAAATGCACATTAGCACCCCCATTTAGCCAGATGAATCCTGTCGTAAAGGATACCACCTGAAGAACTCAGTATTGTAAATGTTCCAACAATTTGTCTAACCCAGCCTGACAGGACTGAGCAGGTCACTAAACATCAGTTCTCTTTTCAACTCATAAAGAAAAAGAGGACTTTCCTCTAACTTATCTTTTCTGCAGTGTGGTGGAAGAAGAGATGACACTTGACTTGTAAATTGGGAAAAATTACAGTACATGGCTTTCTACAAACAAACAGAATGGCCATGTGAAAATCTGAGGTCAGGCTCTCTCAAAGAAGTAACACATTTTGTTCTGACTTCTCCAGGGGAAATGTTCACCTTTGGAACAGGGTTAAACAACTTTTAAAGGTTTTACCACATATATGCAGCTGCCTTTAGAAAGTCGGGCCAGCATAATTTCCATCAGGCCAACTCGCATTATAGTGTCCATGCCCATGGCATAAACAGGCTGAAAGTGTTGCTGAGCAATTATATAATGCAGAGAGCTCTGAGATGGACTGATCCAGGGATATGAAGTAGCACATCATGTCTGACCAGTTGAGAGACAAGCTTTTAGCCCAAATACTTAAGCACATTGTGCCACACAATGTGGCAGATTTTAGTAGATTTGTGCTCCCATGACACCTGTACTGATCCATACCCAATATCCCTTGAGGGCTGTGTAAATTGCACTGCCTGATAAACTGGTAACAACTCACAGTTCAGCTGAGCGTGTTGAAAACCCATGCTCATATTCCCTTTAGGCCATTCAGTCTTATTGGACACGAATACCAGCAGAATAATTCCATCTCTGTTTTCACCTCTCTTTCTTCCCCCTCCACCTCTTTTTTCTCCTTAATTCATGAGGTAGTAAAATAAATTGGAAAACACTATTCTTTTAGCTGCCATGTTCACCCTCCTTTAATGTGTCTATATTTTGAATACTAGAAAGAGTCTGGAAGTGAATACCAATGATTGCTATGTTCGTTAATGCTGAAATAAAAAAAAAAATAATAATCAAAAAAAAAAAAAAAGGCAGCTGAGGTATGGCTGGATGTACAGGGATATAAATATCATTCAGCATTTAACCAGAGCTCATGTTGTCTGGTGTAAAAATCCAATAAACCTCCTCTTTAAAGGCAAGTTATTTACAGTGTTTTTCCTCCCTTAGGGGATACATTTACAAGCTTGATGCCAATAATTCTAGGCAGGAAACATTGTGATTACATCTGAAAATAGTGTTCAGCAACAGATGAATTAGCTGTCCCCTTTGCTGGCAGATAACTCTATTTGTGTTCCACAGCTATTGTTTTAGTTAAAAAGTGATTTTTAACAGTTTATCAGGGATTAGTAGTACAGAGTATCATAGATACATGGAATACCTGTGGCTGAAAAGGATATCTGGATGTGGTTCAACCTACATCTCAGGGCTGGTTTAGTTTCAAAGTTAGTTCCACAGACACCCAAATATTAGAGCTTCAGGGGTTCCAAACCTCTGTCAAAGACCTGTAACTGTCATTAGGTCAATTTCTAGTTTTAAGACTCATTTGTATAAAATTTTGGGTTTGGTATCCAGTCAGCTTTCAGTAAAGGATGAGGACAACTGACTGTAGAGGGCACTGCTACTGCAAGGTGTGGAACAATTTACACATCTGGCTTAGTCTTCCAATGATTTTGAGCTCGCAGATTTGTTTCTGGAATGCATTTCTGATTTGTACTCAGCAAAAGGAAAGTCTTATATGGCAAATCCTAAAGAAGAACCTGTGAGTAAGAGCAGGGAATATAGACTGAATATTGGTTGGAGTCCTGAGGGAACCTTTCTCTATTGAATTTGGGTTTGATATCATTTTTAGCATGCAAAGCTTAAGGGTGAGATAATGATGCCTAAGGTGTCTAAAAAAACCCCGAACTGTTTATATTATTCACACTCCTAATGAGAAATGCACAACGAGGCAGTCTGAGAATCACTGGAGACCAGCTACATGACTACAGCTGCTTTCATTATCCTTATATCCAGTTTCCAACTGTGCCACAGGTGCACTTGGAAATAAACCTGGTATGAAGGCACATGATGAGTATTTTGAGCTGATACAAGAGCAGAATGTAAATGCTCTGATGCTGAGTAGTCATTCCCAAAATGCAGGTTACGTTGTGGTAGAGGTTAATATCAGATTAAGAGATATGAGTGTGTACTTTTTTTATATGGCAATGTTTAGGGAGTGGGGGAAGGTTTTCTGAGAAGAGATCAGGGGCTCACCCTATGTTGGTCACAGTTGGTTCCAGCTGGTTCCAAAATGGCCCCACCACTGGCCAAAGGCTGCTTCTTCAGCAAATGTGGTGATGTCTCTGTGATAACACATGTAAAAAGGAATTAAAAACACTGTAGCAGCTGTGAGAAAAGATGTGAGGGAAAAACCCCTGCTTTTACATCTTTTCTTCTGCTGTCCTGTTGAGGAGGAGGAGTGAGACAGTGTCTAGGTGAGCATCCAGATGCCAGCCAAGGTCAAACCCACCACAGGCACTCTGAAATAAGCTCCTAGAATAGAAAAATGACCACTGGCATAGATTAACATGAAGCTGTTTCTGCTGATTTTCTTCTGAATCAGCCCCTTCAAAATAATATATCAAATGTCATGAAACCACAGTCCCTTTGAAATCTCCATCACCAGTTCTGTCACCTCAGCTGGTGTCAGGTAGTGGAATTTTAAAGGTTGCCATCCTGTGCTATTGGATATTATCTCCATAGTTTGGAAATGGGAAATGGTGACATGCAGGATTAAAACCTGTTTTGATATATAGTAATGAAAATTGATATAAAAAACACCCCTGAAATTCAGACTTTTAAAATTTGTTTGGGATAAATTGAAAGCATTGCACATGACACACTTTCCACTTTCCTGGAAGTCAGAAATATTGAATAAACCTACATTTTCAAGAAGTGACAATCTTTTTCATTTACAAAGCACCATGTGAAATTCTTGCTTGTTTCCTTTTTTTAAATCTAGTTCCTTTTTTTTAGTCTTAGTTCCTCATGCTTATGGTGATGGCATATCTGCCAGAAAGAATAAAAAAGATTATCTAGAAATGCTGAGGGAATTACCTACAAGAATATAAAGGAGATACCTGTTTTGTATGATTATAAAACACAATACCTCAAACCTCTTGCCCACCTAAGAATACCTTTTTCACAGGATTAATCTTCCTTATTTACACAGTGTCACAACATGACACAGCAAGGAAGACACAGCAGAGGAACTTTTGCAAGATCAGGCCCTCAAGTGACCCTCAATGGTGGTTAGTTTCTCCTTTGGCAGTAAACTTTTGTGAAAATAAATTGCCCAATCCACAATTTGTCCCTGTAGTGTTCCACTGTTTACGGATCATTTACAACACTCTTGTGAGCACCTTGCTAAAAGTACTTTGAAATATCAAAATGGACATTATTTGTGTAATAAGGTTTGGGGTTTAATAGCTTCATTCACACATGAGGAATCACAGCCTTTCCTGATAGGCATCTATTAAACAAAATGGTTTGCAGCCTCTGCTTGAGGGCAGAAAACCTTTGTGTTACTGCTCTGGACTAAGATTAAATAGGCCTGATGTCTGAGCAGGAGTTTTTTTTGTAGCAAGAAAAAGCAGGAGATTTTTACTACAATGCTTTTGTTAGGGGGATGACTGAAGTGGAAATAATCCATGCTGCTGTCAGAAAGAAGAAAGGGATTGGGAGAAAAGTTTATAGAATAAGGAAACCTAATTCCTGAAAGTATGTCCTTAGGTCTGATTTTCAATTTTCGTAATGTTCTTGAAGTTGCAGGTGGGTAACCAGGAGAATTTTCTAAAATTCTTCTTTTTCCATCTTCTTAGCAGTCAAAGAAATTCTATTCTTAAACTATTTGTGGCTCCAATGGCACTTATCAAGACAGGATGAGCAAAACTATCCCTTTCAGGTACAGAAGCCATTTATCGTCTATATTATAGATCCCTTCACTATGTCTTTTCTACTTAATTAAATAGCTTGAAGGAACATTCATGGGTTCTGAAGTTTCATTCTACCTACAGTGAAATTGTGATTAACTTGGCATGATTTTAATCTGGGACAGCCTTAGGACAGCCGCATTTTAGGCCTTTGTGCAAACTTGAGGTCATTCCCAATAGGCATTTTGGATGTGGCTGCTCTGCTCTGGAGGCTAAGAGAGTTTTGCAGAAAAAAACAGAGGCCATTCTGTTTCACTCAAATTTAGTGCCAGAGGGAAATTCTGATCAAATTTATTTTAAATAATTGATGGCTTGCTGCCCCAGTTTACCATATAAACTCTATGTACTGGCACTTGCTACAATACCTTAAGAGATTTTTTGGCCTGATTCAGTTTTTCACCCTGAGCTATCTACTGTAATTTCAGATGCTTTAGAGCATCATGTGTGGCTGTCACTTTCCAGTAGGGCCTAAATTCTGTATTACATTTGCCAGTTCAGTGTGAAGGTTTCTGGCAGCTTTAGACAACTCAAGTGGTGACAGAGCTCTTTGCACAGAAAACTGAATTTCAACTCTGGTGAAAATTAATTAACTTAACTAATTATAATGGAAATCCACTGTTTCCACTGTTGGATTTATACCTTAAACAGCTCTGATTTCATCTGGTTTATTTTCTCTCAACTCATATGTCACTGCAGAATGGCACAGGTCCAATGACAGATCTCCCCATCTCCTTAGCTCTCAAACATATCTGTCATTTCATATGACTTTACATACCAATATTTAGGCAATAGCCTATGTTTGTATCCTTATAGAATAGGTATTTTGAGTTGAAGCTGAATTCTATCCTCCGTGACTGTTAATCAGAGAGATTG
This sequence comes from Pomatostomus ruficeps, assembly GCA_013400735.1. Classification (NCBI taxonomy): domain Eukaryota; kingdom Metazoa; phylum Chordata; class Aves; order Passeriformes; family Timaliidae; genus Pomatostomus; species Pomatostomus ruficeps. The sequence goes on along the minus strand of VYZT01028732.1, from coordinate 23,115 downwards.
TCCTGAAAGAGACACTAAAAAATCATTGCAGTGACCTGATATGACTGTGGCCATACTAATAAATTAAAAATGGCCAGGTCAATGGCTTGGGTCAATTTGAACTTTATTGAGTAATGCCTGAGGGCAGTCAGGAGTTAGATAAGATCAGAGACTGCTGTAATTAGGCACTAAGGACCTTACTATTTTGAGTAAAAGGACTGTTTTATGGTGTGGACAAGAAAGCTGTCCCAACCTGACCTCTGTTTCCTGTGACCCTGCTCTGGTGATAATCCCCAGTGGCTGTTGTAATCTATTTGTCTGGTCAGTCACTCAAATTGGATTCAGGGGAAGCAAATAACAACGTAGTAGCCAAAGGTTAATTTAAGCAATGCACCTGCTTAACCAATAGTGCTGCTCAAGGCACTCAAGCCAGATTTGGAAGAAACTAGCATCTATAGTCAGTAGTCAAATATAACTGGATCAATCATCTCACTCCATAAATAGTGGACATAAATAACATGGCAGTGAGCTGCAAGCCAGGATCTCCCCTTGTGCAGTGACACTTCTCAAGGTTACTCCTCGAGGCCAAGAAAGTCTTTCTTGTGTCAAATACTCCAGGAACTGGAAAACTTTGAAATCTAAGTGATATAAAGGATTGATTTCACAGGCATAATTCTTTAGGTATAATCCACTGCTCAAATCTGGGACTAAGTCTGGATCCAGCCATACCTAAACTCCCCACTGAGAGGGAATTCAGAATACATGAGTCAATAAAAAGCTCTCCCTGACCCCATCCTCAATGCAGTAAACACTCAAGAATGCCTTGACATTGAATCTTGTTAAATCACTGTCACATTCACCATCAACTTTGTAAAATCACTGGTTTATATCAATAAATGTGCTACTTCTCTGAGTATGTGTCCTTACATTCACAAAAAAAGATGCTGTGGTAAATGATCTCAGTGCCAGAGAACGCACTTTATTCTGCTTTATTTACCAGTTTGGGTGTTTTCTCTGTGAACAGTTAAGTTGCAGTTTTGTGTTATGGTGAAAGCAATGTCACACCATGGTCTCATTGTCTTTCTCTTCAGGCCCTGAGTAACTTACATTTTCATCTCCTCCTTCACACTAGTGCTGGGGATTGTTTGATGTCTCAGAGAAGCAGTTCAGAGAAAGCTGTACATTTTTCTACTGTACTTATTTTATAGGTCACCTGAGGGTTTCATGCCTACAGAGATCACACTTATGCAAGTGTTTTCACAAAGGAAACAACCCATGGGTGCATCAAGCCACAGAAGGGAAAGGGAAAAGAGTATGACTAGAAGACGTTAAATCAGTGTTTCCTTAATGCATGCTGTCACAGCGCTGCCTATGGGTGCAGATACCCTACAAGGCTGTGCTAATTTAAAAATGGTGGTGCAGCAGTGAAGTGACTGAAGTGGTGCCCCTCCTTCTGCTTCAGCGGTGGGAGATTTCAGTGATGTGTTTTAGCCTCTCCCTAGAGTGACCCAGATCAAGGGCCTGCTGGTAAATAGCTCTGCCTGGTGGGTTAACCTTGGCCCCCTTCCCTGGACACTCTTTCCCTCCCCCTTCTCACCAGAAGAAGAGGAGAAAAGAAGGTGGAAAAGATCAAGCACTGAGGTAAAGACAGGGAGATTACCCACCAGTTACCACCACAGGTAAAACAGACTTGACTTGGGGAAAAGTAGCGTAATTTATTGTCAGTTAAAATAGACTCAGGGAGTGAGAAATAGAGACAGGGACTAAAACCTATCCTTTCCTCTATGACTCTTCCCCAGTCCTTTCTTCTTTCCTTCGCTCCTGACTCCCTTCCCTGGGCTGCAGCGGCATCTCTGCTCATGTGGGGTCTCTCCAGGCCTGCCAGGGGAAGATCCCTGCTCCAGGTCTGAAGTCCCTTCTACCCTCCTCCTTAGCTCCCCCTCTGCTGCTGTTCCCTCCTTGGCTCCCTCTTCCTCTGCTGCTGTTGCCTGCAGCCCTTTCTGGAATCTGTGGAAACACCCTGCAGCCCCACTGTCAGCCCCTGGGCAGAGACATCTACTACACAGTACAAGAAAGAAGACCCAAACAGCTTTTTGGGGGTCTGAAATTTTGTAAAACACCTCACATAGTCACAGACTACTTTGGAACAGACTGGCAGGAGCAGTGGCCTCACTGCCACCTGAGCTGGTTAATTCAGAGGGATGTTACAACAGGAAATACTTTCCCATGGAATACTTGGTGCTGTCATTTAGTTACAGATTCCATATGATGGGGAGTGGCCATTTTATGAAATGTCATATTGTTCATGTTTTTGTATGAGTTTTCAGTCTGCCCTTGCATTGTCTGGCAGTGACACCCTCCAGTAGAACAGGCTGCTCAAAGCCCCACAAGGGCTCAAGGCCAAACAACCTGGCCTTGAACATTTCCAGGGTTGGGGTATCCACAGTTTCTCTGGGCAGCCTGTTCCAGTGCATCACCACCTTCCCCATAAAGAATTTCTCCCTAGTATCTACTGTAAACCCGTCTTCTTTCAGTTTAAAGCCATTCTCCCTCATCCCAGTACTCCTTTCCCTTGCAAACTCTCTTCCCTGCTTTCCTGTGTGGGCCATCTTTAGGTTCTGGAAGGTGCTAAAAGGTCCCCCAGACCCTTCTCTTCTCCAGGCTGAACAGCCCCAACACTCTCTGCCTGTGTTGATAGGAGAGGTGCTCCAGCCTTCTCCCTGATCATGTTTATGGCCCTCCTCTGGACTCACTCCAACAGGTCCATGGCTTTCTTATGTTGGAGATCACAAAACTGAACACAATAATCCAGGTGAGGTCTCACCAGAGCAGAGCAGAGTGGCAGGATCACCCCCATGACCCACTGGCCATGTTGCCTTTGAAGCAGCCCAGAATACAATTGGTTTCTGGGCTCCAAGTGCACTCTGCTGGGTCATGACGAGCCTCTGTGTATTCCTTCCAGGCTCCTGTCTTTGCTCCTACCCTCTGTAGGCTTCCTTTTTGTGGTTGAGTTTTGTTTTGTGATTCCACTTTTAAATAATGTTCTAAATACTCTTCCAGTGGGTTATCACAACACTCTTTCACCAAATGTCCTGCTATGTGTCTATCAAGAGCTACAATATTGATGAAGTAGAACTTTATAATTGATATTTCAGCTGACAACTTTTTAAAAATATCTTTATCCATGTTCTATATTCATCATTTATGGTTGGGAAAGGCAGCTGATTCTCTCCTGAGATTAGGAGCATAATTATCAGTGCTAGGTGAAGTTCAGTTCCACAAATGCCTGTTATGAGAAAGCTGTGATGTTGAAAAGGAAATGGAGCTGTGCAAGAATCAGGCAGGTGTATTTAATGAACCCATACTAACAAGAAGAACCTTGTTTTCTGCACATGGTTACCTCCCAGACCATATTTCATACAATATCTGACATCGAAACAGAACTTCAAAAAGCACACACTGTTTGTATATTCAGTCTTACATTCTGTTAGGAACAGCTGGAGGAAAAAATGCCATAAGTGGAAGAAAAGAATTATTCTACTACTTTATCATCAGATGATTAAGATAATTTGGCAAATTGTTTCAGAACCATTAGAATAATCATGAAAATCTGCTGATAAAAATGGAAAAATGTAAACCTTCAAAAGCAGACTAAGTCACTAAAGAGCAGCCTCTACAGGCTATTTTCATGTTAGAATTGCCGTCTTGCACAGCAGCCCTCATACCACATCCAGTTTCAAATACTGTGGTTCACAGGAAAGGAAAATACATTAAATAATTAAATTGTTTTCTGTATGGTTCTGCATTTCCCTAATAGATATCCTGTGTCATTACAGCCTATATGAAATCTCAAAACCAGAGATATTTGCTAGACCAGCAAGAAAATTCCATTTTGCTGAATTGTTACGTCTGAATAGAATCCTATAAATCAGCTAAATAGGTAAAGGGAAATATTGTCCCAAGGCAGACACACAAATGTGACAAAAAGAATGCAAAGCTGGTATTTCCATTGTGTCTTTAGTCCTGGTCCTGTTTTCTGTCAGACATAACTCCTTGTTCACTGAGGAAGGAATATGTACACAATTACTTACTGTAGGTCACAAAATTTTAATACAAGGGGAAAAAAACCCACTTCATATAAAATGATGTATCAGTTGAAATATCATGTAGGCAGTTCAAACTGCTGAAGAGTCTAACTTCATTCACATACGGTGTACAGCTCCTGAAATCAACAGTATGACAGCGATGAATAATCTAGAGTTGTTTAAGCAAAATACAAAAAGCTTGTTTGAAACTCTGGGTTCATCATAAGTGATCAGGCCAAAATCACTTCTAATAAATCTTACCTTTGCATGCTGTGTCAAGATAAAAATACTCACTGATAATCTTTATGTAAACAATGGCATTTTTATGTATTCATCAGAATGTGAAAAAAAAGTAAATAGAAAAGAGTAATCTTATCTAAAGAAACTCTTTCAATATTCATTAATATATGAAAATCATCAATATTTATGATGGAGAATTATTCAATTTTTTTATGCTAATCCTTTTTTCTTTTAAAGCACTCTCTTGTCAGCTTTTGTGAACTCTCCATGTCCCATCTTCCAAGCCAGGTTTGAATGTACCTTCTGTTCAGAACAGCAGTTTGTTTGTCAGCTGTTCCAAACATGGGATTTGTACCCCCAAGTTCCCCACCTCCTGAGGAGAATAATCAGTGTTTTAACAGATGTGATGTTATGGACATGTCTGCTGACATGTTGTTAACCACACCAGTGTAGGAAATGGAACACTGAGCAGTGCGTAATTTAACTAAAGCACAGAAAAATGTTATTAGCGGGATATAACAGGCACTGGATATTGGCCAGGCTTGCACAGCCTTTTTCCTTCTTTCCTTGAATTCCCAAGATCTTTCTCCTTCCTATGACTGTTTCAAGTAAGTGAACACATCACAGCATATGTTTGTTTTCTGCCTCCTTCATCACACACACAGAGCTTTTTGAAGCTTTCTAAGAGGTCATTGACTTGTGGATAAGGATTTAACACAAACGTCCTCCCACATCCACCCTCTCTGTGTACTATTTATCTCAAAATAAAGCTTCCAGTTCACAGGTCATGAAGAATTGGTCATAGTTTTGATATTCTTCTAAGATGTTTTGTACATTATATTGGGGTGATGGATGTTGTGGGATGGTGAAGGAGCACATGAGAATTCATGAAAACTCATCTTAACAGTCTTCAAAATCCTGTGAATGTTATACTGCTTTAAGAGTTTGTTTAATGGATGGTTTAAAAATTCTTTTCCTTCATCTAGTTTTCAATATCCTCAGTATGTAGCATTGCTGGAAGTTGTTTTAAAAGCCCTGGCTGTTTCAGTCCATTTTGACTTTTAATCCAATTGCCCAGGCCCTTTGAGTACATGAGTATATTGTGATGCAGTTAACACTGGTGCTGGTTGGTAAAACAGGTTGCCAAGTTGCTTCTGATCAGGTTGGAATGTCCCCTGTTAGATTTTCACCACCCTAAATCTCCCCACTTTCATAGAAGCTTAGTGTCTTAGAAGAGATATCATAGTCATGTCTACTGATATACTGCTACTAGGCACAAGCAAGAAATTGCATCTTGGACAATCAGTTTTACTCACACATAGAAATGTATTAAATGTTTATGAAGTCTGTGGGTAGCTGGTCAGAATTCTTCAATCTTTTTCTTTCTTTCCTCTAATGCTGCTGTCCCATCTATTCCTGTTCTCCTTTCTTTGAAGCCTGTGGGCCCAGAGAGCAACACAAATATGTCATGACACACATCTGTCTTTGAAGAAGTTATCCTGATTTAAATTCCGCAGGAAACTGCACCTAATTTGATAAATTTGGAATCTATTTGCTTTGGAAGTGAAGGATGGAAATTCACTTAAGTTTGCTTTTATTCCATTTGGAATAACCACATAGTAATTTCATATGCTTACACAGTCCATTTCAAAGAGCACCTTTAATTCAGAATAATCGTATTGAAAGTGACTGTATGGGCAAGCTTAAGAACTCAATCGAGTAACTATTAAGAAAATTAAGGAAATCTGGAATAATAGACACACAGAGAAAATTGCATCCTTGAAGTCCATTCCGTCATTGAAAATCGAAGACGAGAAGAAAATTGGATATGCACATGTACATAAATAAAGAGAGCTGCTCTTTACCCTAATGTAATGCATTGGTAGATTACAACAGAACATACTCGAATTCTCTTCATTTTAAACCACTGTGAAGGAGCAAAGCATCAGAGATGATGAGAGTGCTTTTACGTGATCAAAAAGACATGCTGACAAAATGAAGACGCCAGTTTAAAAAAAAAAAAATATATGGAGATTGTTTTAATATGGTTGTAATTGATCTGGGCAGAATCTGAATTAGTCATGTCAGCAAACTGAGTCATGAACATCTCAAAGGACTGTCCTGTACACTTTGTAATACTTCTTGACCAAGGCCAAGATCAGTTTTCCAGGGGCTTATTTGTGTGTTTTCATTTTCAAACAGCTGCCTATTCTTTAGAATGAACAGGACACTTCATCAAGAAAAGGTTGCTTCTGCGTAGATGAAATTTAATAAGAAGGAAGGCTACACTGGTGTAGCAAGGCTACTTCATTAGGCTGTAAGAGTCTCCAATAGATTTCCTTGCTCTGCCTGGTGGTGAACAGTGATTTGAATGTTATTTCTGCTACCTGAAATTTTTCTGAAGTAGTCTTTCATCCACAATAAGCAACTTCATTTATATAGTCTGTAAGATTTCTGTTTTCTTTGGTGTTGTGGTAAGCAGGAGAGAGACCACAGCTTAAACTTCTTGTCTTTTGCACTTGAACCTGTTACCCTGTTGGGAATTTTTAATATGGACTTTGCACCTATCTTCACATTTTTGCTCAATGATAGACTTTGAAAGAAGTGTCTTTTCACCTGATTTGGAAGAAAAAGCTTGTAGGGCTTAGAATTTGAAGTAATTTTCTGCCCATCTGTAACCTAGAAATACCTAGATCTGTCCCTAAAATAATGTCTGACATAGAAAAGATGAAAAGTTTTTGTTAAGCCCAGATGAGTAAGCTTTCTTTCTTTCTTATCCCCTTTCTAGAGGATGAGCTGCTATATGTGTGTTTATTTAAATAACCATCTCAGCCACTTTAAAACCCTGAGATGAGGGATATTCATGTGAAGACTCTTCACGTCCAGAGGTAATCCTTTGTGGAATCATATCTTTAAACAGTAAAAATAAATCCAGGCAGTCCCAAATATGTGAGGGAAGAAGTTACAGGGAATAAGGAGGAGCTGCAGAGAGGTTCTGCCAAAGCTAAAACAAGAGGTTAGCAAGTAGATGTCTGTGATATTTTGAGGAGGACTGAGAAGGATATGTGAGACTACAGATATTAAAGAGCTTTTCTACTAATGTGTTTGCATTTGAAATATTTAATTAATAAATTTAAAAAAAAAAAAGTTTGTTAGCCTAGACTTACTGTAGAAAAACTCCATGTTCAGACTGTGTTATCCATTATAGCTAAATCAGCCCTGCAAAAATCCTAGACTTTAAAAGTTGAGTTGTCAGAGCCTCATGTTGCTCATTCAAAATTACTCAGCAGTTGTGCCTTTCACCTCCCAAGCCTCCACTTTGCAGCACATTGCACAGTGCAGGCAAAAAGCGGCCAATTCACACACACATGAACAACCTTTAAACCAAAATGTTAATTGAATAAAATGACTGCAAGGAGCTGGTATGCACCAAATTTATCCTTCATTGAATTAATTCTACTTCATAAATAAAATTTAGTCTTAAAGGGGGATAAAAATGACAAGGCCAGTAAACCCAGATAATACCTTCAATTTAAACTCTCCTAATACCTATCTGTTGCATAAAAGTCAATTAGTCACCGTCAGACATATTTTCTCAAAATATTCCTCTTGGTAAATATATTTAAAGGATAGCTGTGATTGGCATGAGGCATCAACAGATGGATGTGATTTTTCAAAAACTGTGCTTGCAAGTGTTGTGGGAAAGAGGTTGATGAATACCATGCATCAACATTTTATAATGAATGTCATAGAAAATTGGAGTGTAGAGATAAGACCTTTATTTCTTTCTTTCCTTCATTTCTATTTGCAAAAGTTATATTACTGTTGAGAATAAACATGGTGAGGATTCTGTGCTCACATGCCCAATCCAGTACAATAAATAAACAAATAAATAAAGTAAATTTTGCCCCAGATAAATAAAAGTAGATATTTAATATAATTTCCATTTAAGAAAGAGCACTTTCAATTTAAGTTTTTGTCACTGCAGCTCAGAATTAAGCTCAATTTTATCCATATATTCATTGTTTATAATGTCTTGATGCCCAAAGAGCAGCACAAGGTCCAGGCCTCTCCCTGCTACAGTTTAAGACAAGACCCTGATCAGCTACTTAGATGTCTTTATCTGAGATGCTCTTTGGCTTATAAATCAGGTTCCTATTGGCAAAAGGAGTCGTCATTCAACATCTCATAGGGTGAAAGAATATTTGGAGTTTGAAGGGACCCTAAGTTCACCTAATCAAACCTTCTTGTAATAAGTAGAGGCATCTTCAACTAGATCAGGTTGCTGAGAGCCCCATCCAACCTGATCTTAAGTATTTCCAGGGAATGGGCACCTACAGCCTCTCTGGGCACCATGTTCCAGTATTTTAAATCCCTGATCATAAATAATTCTTTTCTTATATCTAGTTTGACCATACCCATTGCCTCTTGTCCTACTGACACTACTAGACTGGAATATAGATTCTATATAAAGTACCAGTCACTTTTCAAGTGTGCTTGTAACACAATTTTCCTGTGCAATTCATTGGGTTCCTTCCTGCTTCAGAACCTCTTGGGCATAGAAGCTCTAGACAATGGGCATAGAGTTATTATCATCTGCTGACAAGAAGTTTCAAGTATTTCCAGGGTTGCGAGAAGCAGTAATATGACTCAACATTAATTCTCAGAAAAATATGTGCAAATGTAGTTTTGCGTGTTGATGAGCTGTTTATGAGATGATCCTAAAAATATCTGCTACATTTGGTGTCAAATAAAATGTTTAAGAAAAAAATCAATAGCCATTTTCTTTATTTAAACAAAAAATATTAAATGTTTGGTGTGAATTAAGTATAAACATTGCAATCTTTTCCCTGCATAGAAGATCTTGATACTAACAATTGCATTATTATGATCTGAGAACTTCTAATAAAACATAAATGCCCCGACAAACAAACAAACAAACAAACAAACAAACAAATCCATCAACCTTTTTCTCTAAGTCATCTTTATCAAAAGGTTTACTTTAAAAGAATCACAGGTGTCTTTTTTTTTTTTTAAGTTTCTGCAGAGTTCTGGTCTGTCCTGGTTTTCAAAGACAGGTATTTGCTAAAGAAGGCAGAAGCCTCCTTTAGAATAGGAGAATGTAGCCCCCTTCCCTCCAAACTGGCAAAGGTTTGGAATCAAGGGGCTTTCAGGCAATGGTATGAGAAAAGAGGAATAACAGTCCTTTAGTTATATATTATATATATATATATATATATATATATATAATGGGACAGACAAAACAACAACAATAGTAATCACAACAAATAAGAACACACAAACCCACGGACAGTCTCTTCCCGCTTTTGTTGGCAATTCC